>PVJL010010512.1:0-48841 GCA_004026885.1 Lyroderma lyra | reverse complement strand
GTGTGTGTCTGTGTGTCTGTGTGTCTGTGTGTGTGTCTGTGTGTCTCTGTGTGTGTGTGTGTGTGTCTGTGTGTGTGTCTGTATCTGTGTGTGTGTCTGTGTGTGTGTCTCTGTCTGTGTGTGTCTGTGTGTGTCTGTGTGTGTGTCTGTGTGTGTGTGTGTGTTGCGGGGGGCGGCCGGGGGGAGTGTCAACTGCTTCCTAATCCTTGGCCGCCAACTTTGCCTCAGAGCGGTGACTGTCCCTCCAACTTCAGGATTTTTTTCCAGAGGAGCCAACTCTCACGCACCATTTGGACAAAAATATTTTTGGCGGCTGTTCCCACTCCCTGTGCGGGTTGGAGTCCAGTCCACAATGCCACGCCGCCTGGGGTGGGAGCGGCTCAACAGTTCCCAAGGATCAGTTTCATGGTGTGTATATTTTACCACAATAAAAAGTCCCAAGGGGATGCAGGCTGCCTCCCCTGCTCTGCCGCCGTGTTATATCACAGTGCGTGGGGCTGACGTCACAGGCACGGGGCGTGGGTTCTGCGGGAGCTAGCGATCTGTTCTCCCTGCTCCTGGCTCTGCCTTCCAGCTCTGCGCTCTGCCAGGGCCGCCTGCAGGCCTTGCTTGCTTTTCAAAAATAACTCGAGTTTCTCACTGAGGTAGGGGGCTGCTTCCTTGGTGTCCCGGGCTATGTGTTAATCCTTCCAATGTAAGGCTTCCCGAAGCTGACTCTGGGCTGGGCTGGGACGGTGGGGGCTGGCCATCAGTTGTCAGGCTGAAGTAGTTCAGATGCTGGCATCCTGTTCTAGCACCTATTACCTTCAAGGGAGGCACCCACCAAGTCATTCATTCATTCATTGATTCAGGCATTCAGCAAGCATCTATCAGTGCCCTTTGCTTGCAGAGCACACCTCTGGGTGGCCTGTGTTGCTTTTCCATTTGTTTGAGTCCTGACCCTGCTTCTCTTTGAATTTCTACTTCCTCCCCTAAAGTAGAGGATCTTAATTGGGGTGGCCAGTCGGTTCCTGGAGGAAACAGATGGCATTCTCAAATTGGGTAACTTGAGGAAGGGCAAATAAAGGGACTATTTAGGTGTGAGCAAGGTGTAGTGAAATCACGAGGGAAAGCTTAGTGCTGGGCTAGTTACTGTTGGGGAGCTGCTACTTCCGAGGCTGGAGGTGCTGAGGGAGCAGTTCCATTACCCAGAAGGAGTTGCATAGAGAGAGCCACCTTAAAAGAAGGTGTGGCCTTCTGTGAAGGGACACAGCTGGACTGAGAGGCCCTGTAGGGAGGGAGCAGAGGAATAAATATCCTGACCTCCCTTTTCCTTCTCCCTTTCATCTCCTCCTGGGGGATCCCCATTGGTCAAACCTGATTAGAAGCCAAAACATATGGGAAACTGTTGAGTCTGAACAGGTCAGTCTCCTTGGGCACAGAGCAAGGTGGAGAAGGGAGGAGAGTGGTTCTAGATGGAGAAGTGGAGAACATCCAGCATCTCCTACTACTAGAAATAGTAGTTTGCTGTTATCATCAGCGCTCATCTTAGTTACCTACTGCTGTGTAACAAATTACCCCTTAGTTCAGTGGCTTGAAACCACAAACATTACCTCACACAGCGTCTGCGGGTCATGAAGTGGGAGCAGCTCAGTTGGGTGGTTCTGGCTCAGCGTCTCTCCTGAGGTCATGGTCAAGCTGTCTGCCAGTCACCTAAAGGCTTGACTGGGACTGAAGCATCGCACTGGCTCCCTCCCATGGCTGGCAACCTGGCCCCGGCTGTTGGCAGGAGGCCTCAGTTCCTTGCCCTCTGGACCGCTCCATTGGGCTGCTTGAGAGTCCTTGTGATGTGGTGCCTGGCTTCCCCCAGGAAGAGAAATCCAGCCAAAAGCAGGAGGCTTAATGTGTTTTTGGACCTTGTCTCAGAAGTAGCAGAGCATCATTTCCACAACAGCCTGTAGGTCACACAGGTCAGCCTATTCAACGTGGGGGGGCTCCCTGGGGGCAGGTGTGTTGGGGGGCAGGAGTTATTGGATGCCTTCTTGGAGGTTGGCTACCAGTTTGCAATGTATTTGCTCATTTAATCCTTTCTAAAATTCCACAAGGTTATCTAAAAATGACAAACAAACAAATCAAAACACAAAATGAGAGTATTATTATGATTATTCTCACTTTTCTATTGAGGAAATAAGCACAGAGAAGTGAAATAACTTGTCCATGATTATGGAAAAGCCAGAAATTGAACCCAGGTGATCTCTTTAAAAAAAATGATTTTAATTGGGGTCTAATTTACATACAATAAACAACACTCCGGTGGAGATATAAAACATTTTTCATCCCCACCAAGTTCTCCTCATGCTCCATTGCTGTCCCAGGCCCTGCCCTAGGCAATTGACTGAACTGCTTTCTGTCACTATAGATTGTTTTCTCTGTTCTGGGACTTCATAGAAATGAAACCACACAGTGTGTTTTCTTTTGTGAATGGCTTCTTTTGTTGAACAAAACGTTTATGCGGTTCATCTGCTTTGTTACATATCTCGGTAATTCTTCTTTGAATTGCTGAGTAGTATTCTACTGCATAGATAGAGCACAAGTCCTGCAGTGACATTTGGGTTGTTTCCAGTTTGGGGCTATTATGAATAAAGCTGTGATGAACCTTTTACATGAGTGTAAAAGTCTTTGGAGAGGAAATGTGTTTTCATTTATCTCAGGGAAATAGGCAGGAGTAGAATTGTTAAATCATATGGTAAGTGTACAGTTAACTTCATAGGAAATTGCCAAACTTGTCCAATGTAATTGTACCTCCTGCCAGTCCCACCAGGAGTGTATGTGAGTTCTAATTGCTCAGGATCCTCAGTAACATTTTGTATCATCCGTCTTATTAATTTTCGCCATTCTCATCTCTGTGTAGTGATATCTTATTTTGCTTTCAATTTGTACTTCCCTGTGAAATAAAAATATTGAGCATCTTTTCATATGCATGTTGGCCATTTGTATGTCTTCTTTTGGGAAGTCTCTTTTTCACTGGTTATTTGTCTTCCCATTATTTAGTTGTACGAGTTCTTTAGCTCTACAGATACAGTAGAGAACAAAGGAGAATGGATCTTGCTCAAGTGGAGCTTACGTCTCTTCTGGAACTTCACATTCTCTGCGGTAATTATGTATGTCCAGCTCTGACAACCCTGGGGGCCTTGTGTGTTCCTGCTATTTGCATAGGTAGCCCTCGTGTCTAGCCCAGTGCTCTTAGCTGACTGAATGAGTTTTAATCTGGGAAGTCTTCATGGAGGAAGCAGCTTTTAAGTGGAGTTTGAGGAGTTGAGTGGTTTCCTTCAGCCCACAGCGATTACTAACCACAGCTACCATTTATCAAGTACATATATGTGCCACACACAGTAATGAGCACATTAAGTTCCCTCAGCGCAGCAAGCTAGTGAGAGGCAGAGAAAGAGTTTGGATTTGAACTCAGACCCACACTCTTACTGATTGCCTTATACTGCCTTCCTTCCCAAGTCAGATTCCAGATTAGGGTCTTCCTTCTGCATATTCTATCTCCCCCGTCTTTCTCCTCTTGGGGACATCTGGACAGCACTAGGGAGCACAGGTTGATGGGCAAAGCCTTGACTTGGGACACCCCAAGTGTTGGAAAGGGTTCCTCAGCTCCTACTCTCTGGGTCCTTCCAGTTCAGCTGAGACCTGAGCCTTGGCACGGCAATCTTCGCAGCACCTCCCTTCTCCCAGCGCCCTCTCCCCTCTGCCTTCCGTCGCCCCTCTCACTCGTGGGGCTGGGATCTGTGGGGAAAGGAGCAGGATTTCGGCTAAATATAAAGCAGGCTGTTCCAGTTTCCAAATAGAACAAAGGAGCAGGGTGTTAAGTTGATTTTTATAAATAAAGAGAGAGGGAGTGAGAGAATATTTTTTCGAGATGTTTAATAAAATTGCCTCGTTAGAGGCAGGAAAATCACTGGGCTGCGGTGGGAGGGTTTGGAGGAGGCAGGGGAAAGGAGGGAAGAGGATGGAAAGCTTCCTCCTGTGTGCTGTGAAACTTGACGACATTCTGGTCCTCTTCCTGGGACCAGGGAGAGACAGTGAGGCAGAGCGGGGTGAAGAGGCAGGGGAGGGGCTTGAGGGTCCCTGGGAGGAGGAGGAGGAGGCAGAGGCCAGGAAGACTCGTAATCATAATCCAGTTACTGTGTACTGAGCGCCCACTCTGTGCCAGATCCTGTGCTAGAATCACGCCTCATCTCACCAAATGCTCAGAGCGCACGAGGTTGGGATTGCGTCGCTGGGGGCTCCGTGATCTTGCCCATCTACCTCTCTGCACTCATGTCCTTTCTCTCTCCCTAGGCACGCCCCACTCCCACCACCCCAGCTCCACACACCAATCTCATTCCCTTCTCAAGGCCTGTGTGCCTTCTCTTCCCTCCATCGCTTAGGTCTCACAGCCAGGTCCTTCTCATCATTCAGTCTCAGAGTAAACGTCACTTTCTCCCTGCCCACTGTGTCTAAAAGAGAGCTCCCGCCTCCCAGTGATGATCACATGACCCTGTCACATTTTCTTCATTAGCATGTCACTTCTGAAGTTATTTGCTTGCCTGTGATGATGTCTCTCCTCTCTCTCCAACATACAAGTCCCATGAAGGCAGAGGTCTTGTCTCACCCACTGCAGTAGCACCAGGGTCTACAGCAGAGCCTGGCACACGGTAGACATTGCTAAATATGCATTTGCCAAATGAATGGATATGTGAATGAGGCTCAGAGAGGTGAAGTGACTTGCCCAAGGTCACACAGTCAGGAAATATTAATAGCTGAGCTGGGACTGAAATCCAGGTAGGCCCACATGCAGATCTTGGGCTTTTAAATACTGTACAATCCTGCCTCCCAGAACTAATCACTGTAGGGGCTTTCTGGTGTTCCAGGATGCAGCCTCTGGAATAAGGAATGAGGGACAGGGCCAGAGGGGGTCACGGGGGAAGCCATGGCCTGGCCTTGATTAAGAGGTCAGTGAGGGAGCCCCAAATGGCGTGGTGTGTGTGGGGGAGTGAGGCTGCAGTTTGGGGGCCTGTGGCTCCGAGGCTCTGACTCATTCATATGGAGCAGCTCGATTTCCAGCTGCAGGAGATGCTATTTATAACCTGCAGGTTCTTACAGCCTTCTAAGCACAGAGCCCTGCAGCTACCTGGGTGAGGAGGAGAGGGCAAGTGGCAGGGGAAGGCCATGGCCTAGCCTCCCTTCTCTTTGCTTTGGGCTCTCCAATCAGCACAAAATACACACACAAGTGCCTGTGGCTCACTCTGGGGGTGTCCAGCTTGTCATCAGCAGAGTGCCTGGCACCTAAAAAGCTTTAGTGAATGAATGAATGAATGGCAGTAGCTTTGGACTTTTTTATTGGGTCAGATCATGTCATCTGTCCCAAACTCACTGACGGTTCCCCATCTCACTGCAAGTCAAAGCCAGGGTCCTCACAGTGCCTACAAAGCTCGTGCCCCACCTGGCTCCTGCTCCTTCTGACCTCCCACCTTCCTTGCTCACTTCACTCCCGTGGCCTGCTCCTTGCCCCGCAGAACACACTCGGTATGATGCAGCCTCGGGGCCTCTGCTCTGTTTCCTCCTGGGACACTCTCTCCCCAGATACTGGCATCTCTTCCTCTCTCACCTCCTTCAGGTCTTTGCTTAAATGTCAACTTCTCAGTGAGGCCTTCCCTGGCCATTCGACTTAAAATCGTACCCATGCAATCCACTCCTTACTCACATTCCCTGCTTCACTCTTCTCCATGGCATTACCCATCATCTCACTACTAATTTATCGTTTTACTGTACTCCCCCCTTCTTATCCACAGGGGATAACATTCCAAGATCCCGGCGAATGCCGAACCCTATATACAGTATATAGTAAGGAACCCTATATACAGTATACAGTAACAAACCCTATACACAGTATACAGTAACGAGCCCTATATACAGCATACAGTGACGAGCCCTATATACAGCATGCAGTGACGAACCCTATATACAGTATACAGTAAATGAGCCCTATATACAGTATGCAGTGAACGAACCCTATATACGGTATACAGTAATGAGCCCTATATACAGTATCGAGCCCTATATACAGCATACAGTAACGAGCCCTATGTACAGTACACAGTAACAAACCCTATATACAGTGTACAGTAAACGAGCCCTATATACAGTATACAGTGACGAGCCCTATATACAGTGTACAGTAATGAACCCTATATACAGTATGCAGTAACAAACCATATATACAGTGTCGAAAACCTGTATACAGTATACAGTGACAAACCCTATACACGGTATGCAGTAACGAACCCTATACACGGTATACAGTAATGAACCCTATACACAGTATGCAGTAACGAACCCTATACACAGTATGCAGTAACGAACCCTATACACAGTATATAGTAACGAACCCTATACTCAGTATGCAGTAACGAACCCTATACACAGTATGCAGTAACGAACCCTATATACAGTATGCAGTAACGAGCCCTATATACAGTATGCAGTAACGAGCCCTATATACAGGGTCCGGCAGACGTAATGCTTGAACTTGAGTTATGATTTTATTACAAAATCATCAGCATGTATGGTTACGATTTTGTATTAAAATCACAACTCAAGTTTGGGTGTTACTTCTGCCGGACCCTGTATACCTTATTTTTTGTTTGTTTGTTTGTTTTTACATATATACCTATGGGAATGTTTACAGCTTCTCTTTGGCTTATCTAGATTGCCAGCATCATGACTCTTGCACTGGGGCCATTATTAAGTTAAATAAGGGTTACTGGAACCCAAGCACTGCGATGCCACAACAGTCGATCTGATGGAGAGGGCTACTAAGTGACTAACAGGCAGGAGGCACATGCAGCATGGACACGCCAGACAAAGATGATTCACGTCCTGGGTGGGTCAGAGCGGGACAGCGTGCTACTTAGAACAGCAGGCAATTTAAGACTGATGAACTGTTTCATTCTGGAATTTTCCATTTCATATTTTCAGACCCCAGTGGACCATAAGTAACTGAAACTGTGGAAAGCAAACCGTGGATAAGGGGAGACTACTGTCATGCCTGTCTCCTATTAGAATGTCCTCTCTGGGAGGACAGAACTTTTTGTCTGTTTTGATCTCTGCTGCATTCTTAGTGCCTGGAACAGTGCCTGCCACATAGAGAGGACTCAGTCACTATGTGTTGGCTGCATGAGTTCACTGGGATTTTCACAGACTTGCTGTGTGAACTTGGACAGCCGACTTCACTTCTCTGGGCCTCAGTCTGCTGGACTCAGTGACCTCCCAATTTGGATAGTCCTAGGGCTCTATCCCCTCAGCCTAGTTGCTGAGATTTCTTTCTTTTCTTTTCTTTCTTTCTTTTTCTTTCTTTTTTCTTTTCTTCTTTCTTTCTTTCCTCCCTTCTTCTCTTCTCCTCTTCTCTTCTCTTCTCTCTCCTTTCTTTTCACCCCCGCCCCCCCCCACCCCCACCCCCGAACATTTGCTAAAAGGAGAGCTGGCCAAGTCGTGGCTTGATAGTTTTCTCCCAGACCAGACTTCCCTGTGCAGCATTCAAGCCTTGAGCAGACATGTGTCAGCACTCTTGGATCTTTGTTAGGGGCTTTGAGGAGATGCATATGTGTAAATGAGCTTCTACATGTGTTTGGGAACCTGGCTGCGATGGGACATTCAGCAAAATGTTAGCACTAGTCCTATTTCTGTCTTCCTACTTCTTTTTATTTTCAATGGAGCAAAAAGTAGAAATTTCCAAGAGCATAGCAGACCCTCCTCTAACTCATGGGAACACCCACTGCTCTGGAGATGCAGAGGAAAAGCTTGTTGGCTGTGAATCCTCATACCTGTCACAGGATGTTTCCACCGCCTCAGGAGCCAGCTGTGAGGAGCCCACAGCAGAGCTGCCCACCTTCCAAGGGAACCCCGCCGGAGGACTGCAGGCTTCAGTGGAGATGCCAGGTCCATTTTTAGATCTCATCTGCTCTTAATGGGAAGTGGGTCCAAACTTGTTCTGGTTTTACGGCAATCCCTGGCACGTCTTCTTCTCTCACCTCCCTCAGGTCTTTGTTCGAATGCCAACTTCTCAGCGAGGCCTTCCCTGACCCTTCTACTTAAAATTGCACCCATACAATATACTCCTTCATTTCCCTACTTAATTTTTCTTCGGGGCACCTGCCGTCATCTAACATACTGTGTGTATTATTAATGGGCTTTGGAGTTTATTAGCATGTTCACACACTGCATCATTTAAACGCACAATCTCTCCTGTTTTGGCACGCCCTGGGCCTACCTAGCACAGTACCTGCCATCTGGTGGGCATCACTACATTTTTGTTATAAGAGTTACTTTTCATAAGTCATGGGCAGTATGCAATGTTGTCATTTTATAGATGACAAAACTGAGGCTCAGTGGTGACAGGGCTTGCCCAAAGTCACACAGCCAGGACACGAAACCAGGCAGGCAGTTGGCTCGGAGTTACTAGGCAAAGGGAGTGGTGACCGCACTTTGGGAAAACAAACCTGACTTTTGAAAGATGAGTGAGGGTCTCAGAGAGCTTAGGCAATTGGGAGTCAGAGAATCTTGGGTTCAAATCCCAGGACTCTCATTACCTGTGCCTTTGGACAAGTCCTAAAAACCACAGGCGCCTTAGTCCTCCCATCTGTAAAAGGGACCTAACAATCCTTACTACTACGCAAAGCTGTCGGGAGTATTCAGTGAGTTAGTTCAGCTCAATGCCTGCCACCGGGGCCTGTTCAGGCCATCCCAAAGCCACCCTGACTTCCCTGTGACCTCTAGAATCCCTCTCTCAACTGTCCCTTCAACCGGCCCAGGTTGAAATGCGCAGCTGCGATATCCGGGGTAGCGAGAGGAGATCACGTGATGATGGGTAATCCAGCGCATGCTCAGCCGCCACAAGTCACGTGGCCTGCTGCGAGGCCGGAGGAAAGTTCTGCTGGCTTTGTGACCCTTGGGACTGTTACGCTGTCACCTGGGCTGGAGTTCTGCGTTCTGGAGCACCTGGGTACATGCTTGAGGTAGGAAAGAGAATGTGAAAACCTTCTGGAATCTCAAACAAGTTTCGTTTGGCCTTTCCATTTCTAAGGGAGCTTTGCTGGGCTCCTGGGACGGAAGAAAACCCGATGGGGGACGTGACAGAAACGGTCTTCCTTGTTTGTTAAGGCCCGCAACAGCCGAGTGGACGTAGACGGCCCCTCTCTGGCCTTGGGCCCTGGGGCTGCAAGGACACGGCCCAGCTGCAGGGACGGACCTTCCCTGGGGCGTGTGAACTGCGTGCCAGCGGAAGGGAGGAGCCTGAGTGAGTGGGCAGAGGGGAGCTGACGGGTCTGGGAACAGCGGGTGCGAAGTGGGAAGCAGCCTGGATGGTGGAGGGCGCCGAGGCGGGCGGGGCGGCCGTGTGAAGAATTTTGGACTTGATCCTGAAAGCAGTGGGAAGCCACTGAAGCCGGGGAATAGTGTGATCTTAATAGTCCTGCACTACATAATAGTTTGCCTTACCAAAAAAAAAAAAAAAAAAAAAAAAAAAAAAAAAAAAAAAAAAAAAAAAAAAAAAAAAAAAAAAAGACTTTGACTTTCACACCTGCCATATTAATTTTTGTTTTTTATTTTTCTTAAGTAACACATAAGGGCATGGTGGAATTAAATGTGCTAACGGATACAAATTGCGGAGCATTCTATATGTGCTCTATAAATAGTAGATCCCTTATCTTCCCTCTAAGTTCTGTTATAATTTCTGCTATTCCGGGAGCACCGGAGACCAAGCTTCCCTACAGACTAAAGATAAATTTCACTTCAAGTGCGCTGGATGGCTGAAAAAGCTGGATAGGTTCAAAAGACCAAGTGGTGATTATCTTACGAAATTATTCTTCAAGTAGTAAGCTCCCCATGATCATACAACATATTATTTGATTTATGGACATACAATTTGTATTCAACTTTTTTAGGAGCACGTTAATTGCATAAAATAAGACCGGGCTCGCAAAGCCAGAGCCCATGTCTGTGTTGTTCCTTGTTGTTAGATCATCACCTTTAGGGTCCACGTAGTAGGCTTTTGAATCTCTGTGGGATTGATTTAAATACTGGAATACGTTTTTCAGGGGCATCGGTTCTGCAGTTCTGTCTTTATAGATGTTCACATGAATTTTGATGGCATGGGAGAGCTTGTTCTCCGAATTATATTTAGCTCATACAAACGCGACTGGGTAATTATGTTGTAAAGAAGAATTAGGTTTTATCTTTAAGTTGTTATTATAGCCTTGGGAAAAGGTGAACATTAAGAATAACTATAAAGGAGTAGCATATTGTATTATTAATTTTGCTTTTTAAAAAAATTTTAACTGTGGTGCAGGGCCGAGAACAGGCTGACTCATGTGGTCAGTGTATCACGGGTGGCACACTCCAGGTGGATCATTAGAAAAGGGTTTAATAAAGGGACTCTGTAAAGGTTTGGGTTGGGTGGAGCTGAACCTTAGGGCTAGTGCTGGACCCAGGGGGCTGGTAATAGCCACGGTTTTCACTGCTCCTAGATCTGAAAGTTAAAGATTGAAAGAAATTACAGAACCCAGAAAGAGAGTTGTGTATAGAGAGCGCCACCTTGAGAAGGAGCGGTGACCTTTTATCAAAAGACACGACTGACCCGAGATGATCTGGCAGGGAGGGAACTGGGGAAATAAACACTTCCACCGCCCTCTCCTCCCCTCCAATTCCTGCTGCTGTCTCCCATTGGCTGTAGCCAAATGCAAGCCTAGAGGGCAAAGGAGCTAGCTGATACAGTCAAGACCGGTGAGCACGCCAGGGCAAAGAGCAGGACGGATGGAAGCCAGCATCTGGAGGGGCAAATGAAAAACATCTGGTGCAGTAGGTTTCATTTCCCTGCTGAAGAAAGAATTGACATTTAAATCTTGGTTTCTTAGCAAGACAATGAAACCATTAGGAATGGCACTATGACAGCAGCAGGGTCAGGGTTATCACGGATTCATTTTTCAGATCTACTGAACCGACTATAACAAGTATTGTGCGGGGCATTTTGGGAGAAGCCCCACAGTGGCAACAGAACCCCAGAAATGCAATGAATTCGCCTTCCTGATGCATGCATTTTTAAGAACACATCCCCACTCTGTCCAAGTACCTGTTTAGAGCTCTTAACTAGTTAACTATGACCCCATCCATGGTCTCAAAATTAGATGCTGCTTCCCCAGAAGCAAGAGAGTTCAGTTCAGGCAAAGCACCTAGGTTCTCAGTCCTGTTTGTGGCCGGCGCCTGGCAGTTACGTTCCTTGTCATGTTGGTACCTTTTAGGTAGTAGCTGAATTGTCGTGGTTGTTTTTTTTTTTTTTTTTTTTTTCGGGCAAGGGGACCAGAGTAGCATTTATCAGTGCACCTCAGGAAACTGGACTTGCTTTTATGAATGGAGTCGATTGCAGTCTCCCATTTTCTGAGTCTGTGAAGTCACTCCCCTCTTTAATGAGGTCCACTTGGAAAAGGAGGGGATGGGTCGCCCTTGGTGACAGGACTCTGACAAGCAAATCAATTCGTTCCATTTGTTTCCTCTTTGAAAACAGCAGTCCCCCAGCATTACATAATCTAATCTTCATGCCTCGCTGGTTTGTTCTGTCCTCCTGAGGAATTGGCAGATGGTGCCAATGCGGAGCCCCTCGTACACGCTTCACAAACCTCATGGTAACCGAGAGCTGCTCACAGTGTCTGTCTCTTTGCTGTGGGGTCCCTTGCTGGCATTTGTTTCCCTGGATCAGCTGGCTCTTTAGCATTCCTCAGGCACCATGGGCTTCTTGCCTTGGGCTCTCATTCCAAGATTAATTGCAAATGCTGAAAGCAGATAAAAAGAGAACAGAAAGTGAAGTTGAAAGGGCAAAGAATTTGCCAGATCTTTCCTAAGAGCCCTGTTCTGTTAAAAGCTGAGTGTCTTTGAGATTTTAGCTCTAGACCTTCGACTTCCTCCTTCAGCCCCGTCCCCCCTGTTGCTGGGTTACACATTGTCTGGGGACCCGGCTGGCTGTGTGGAAGCTGGGAGAGCGGAGATCTGCCCGATAAGGTCTCTGAATTTCTCTCTCACAGGGAGTGCATACATGCACATACCTGATTGTTCCCCAGATAGGGCAGTTGCCTGGACTTGCCTTCAGGTCAGGGATGTCTCTCTTGCTGAAGGAAAATGATCTCAGAACTCCATAAGGTGAGGAGCCTCCCAGCAAGAACCAGTGTTTAGATGTCCAGGCAAAGACACAGCCTGGACATCTCACCCAAAAACCCACAATGGCAGCTTCCAAGGAAGTAGAGGCTTCTTGGACATCCTGTGGTGGGTACACTGTTATGGATACTTCGGACCAGAAATCAGCTGGCAGGCTCTGGGATGGCCTTTCAGTTGGTAAAATGCTGAAATGCTTCCACATCAGCTGGTAAACAGTTAAGTAAATCTGTGAGCTCCCAAATGCCTCCCATCCCTCTGCTAATATTCAAGTCTGTCCAGCGGGTCTCATTTTTGGTAATTTCACGCATAGTCCTACCTTTCCATGCAGCAATGTGAGCTTCCTTTGCCAAACCCATTTTGTTTCCAGCCGCGTGGTACCAGGAGGCCTTGGAGGCACAACGCCAAGTGCTACAGATGTAACCGCCCTGCTCGCAGACTGCACTGTTGGCTGATTCTGATTTTGGATGGCAGTTGAAACATAGAACCTTCCTTCCTGGGGCAAAAACATGCCTGGTCCTTGAAGGACACATGTACTTTTATGCCGACTGTGCACTCAGCATCCAGGTTGTATTGTACCTGTGACAGAGACGAATGGTCTGAAGGAGAGAACCAAACCAAACCAAACCGTGCGGACTCTTCAGTTGGTTCCATTTCCCGGCACTGAGTCTCAGCATAGGAGACTAATTTCTATAAACACAGGAACATTTTGCTTCTTTCAATTGGTTACTCATTCATAAAATATTATATTAGGTGAGCATCTACTATGCTGTGATCATACGTGTCAGTCACTCTGCCAGGTGCTGGATGTCCAGTAGTGAATAAAACAGACCCTGTTTCTGCTTTCTTGGAACATACAGTCCACTGGGGGAGACAGATAATAAAGGAGGCCACTGTGGTTGGAGTGTCATTAGGTCATCTGAACATGAGTTGCATTTCAGCTAATGGAAACTGCATGGATGTAATGATGACATTCAGTGTGTGGTGTATTGATCGTGTGTATCTACACTGCTAGAGTGCAGGGGTGTGGCATCTGTCTTAAAGGAGTAAGGCATGCAGGGGGTGATCCTGTCCCATGTCCACTCACAGTCTCTGAGAGGCTGAGAACTGCTCTGTATTAGGGAAAGGGAGGACTGTTCTAAATGAGAATGATGGTCACGAAATTTCTGATATTTGGAGGTCAGATATGCTGTTCTTAAGAGGAGGTGGTACTTGACCATTAGTCATCTGTAGGGGATGGAATTGCTTTCATCTGTGTTTTCCCACTCCTTTGCCCTTAAAACCAGGAAACAAATACAGAACTTGCCAGCTCGGATGAGGAGTACACACTGCACCCATAAAACCCTGGACAGCTAATAGCCTACCTAGGAGTCAGCTTCTGACAACCTTGGCCTCACTGTCAGAACCTCTTACCAACTGAATTCAGTCGCCACTATTTTGAAAATCGTAATTCATGTCCCTAAGACCGTCCAGTAGCAGTTGGTTCTACTTGTCAGTATTAGTTATTTTTGCTTTATCTGTCCTGCTTGCTTGATTTTTTTATTGAGTTATAATTTATACATAGTGAGATGGAAAGTCTTCACTGTGCAGTTTAGCTTTGACACATACATATATTCTTATAATCCACATCCCTTTTCATTTTATTTTTAAAATCTTGGAATCCTCTTACATGATGAACATTTGGGTCCAAAGGCAGATTTCTGGAAAGGAATCCCCTATTCAGTTCATGGACTGCCCTCTCCCCACCTTCCAGTATTTTTTTTTCATCCAATCCTTTCGTGAGTTCCCCAATCACCAAAGAGGCCTAAAAGCCATAAGAACCTTTTGTAATCCCAGCTTTCTGAAACCTAACAGAGAGATTTTGTCATCTGAAAACAAGGGAGAGATTAAGTGCAGAATTTGATTCTGTCAGCAGCAGACAGGAACGAGCTATACACGAAACAACAGAGAATTAATTCAAGCACCACCGTGCAAATGCTTGACCACCTTTCTCAAGACTCTAAATGTGCCCTACAGCCCTGGTCAGGAAAGATCCATTTTGAAAGGAGTTTGCTACAGGGACAGGACATTATCAAACTGCAATCTGTGAAATAAGAGATCTGTGTACATTTTAAAAATTTTGCCCTTAACCCTGCCCTACTCCGTCTGAACGGATTCTCTTAGAAATGAGACATAAAGACAGCTAAATACACTGTTCTCTCTAGACTGCTGTCGTGGTCCTAGGCTCACATTTTCTATTTAACTGCCCTTGTATACCGTGTTTTTCTAGCACTCCAAAACAGCTCTTCTTTTGCATGACCTTCACCAAAGTTTATACAGTCAAATAATATAACAACATGTAATTATTTAATGCTTAGAATTTGTATTAACATTTAAGGCAAGTGAGAGGCTTTATGTGAATATGCTTTTAAAGCTATAAAGGCATATATAACCCAAAAGGATTATTTAAAAAATGGTTTCTACGTGGCAGGACACTTCGCAGTAATTATAATCCGGTTATCTCTCAGAGAGGTTATGTCTTTCTCATCTTCTATATCCAAGACCATTTTTGTCTTCATTATGATATTTCTGAAATATTCCCTGAATCTGATCCAGCCTTTACATGTAGTCCTTATTACCTCCCCACCAGACTTAAAATCCATAAAGAAAGGCATGAGATTCACTTATTTACTGCTCTATTCCCAGTGCCTAGCATATGGTGGGCACTCAGTCCTTTTTGTTAAATGAATGAGCCTAACTTCTGATTGGTTTTGCCTTCAGTGTCTTAGTCTACTCCACAATGAGTCAGCATTATCTTCACAAACACAGTTCTGCTTACATCCTGTACACCCTCATAAAACCTCCAAGGACTCTCTACCATCCTATAGAAACAAGGACAAACTCCTGAATAGCACATTCAAGATCCTTCCCAGTCTGGTTTCAACCACCTTTCCTAGCCTGTCTTCTAGCCCTCATCGCCCCTCCTCCCCAAACCACCAAAGGGTTCTCAAACAGACCAGAAAGGTTCACATGTCCAAGCCTTCACTTAAAACTCTTCCCTCTGTCCATAGTGACCTCCTTTACTCATCTAGTGGTTTCACTTCTTGAAAATGCAGCTCAAATGTCACCTTCTCTAAGCTTTCTCCACCTCCCCTAAAAGTTCTGCTTTGGTGGTCCCATATAACCTAGCTTCTCCTCCCCATTACATTATAGTTTTATCCGGGGCGTGTGCGTATGTGCGCGCACACATGCTAATTCCTTGAGAGCAGGGCCTGAATCTTACCATATTTCGTTAAACATCTCCCGAATCTAATCACTTCTTACCACCTCCCCCATTGTCACTCTAGTCCAAGGTATTGCTCTCTCTCACCTGTTCCATGTGACAGCACCTGGATGGCTCCAGTTGTGCCATCCAACAGTGGACTTGCTGCAAAGCAGCAATGTAGACAACCTTATGCCACGGCCTGTACTGCAGACACACCAGGGGCCCCCCTTCACCCTTAGGGGAAAAAACAAAGCCCTTGGCTGTCTGGCCCCTGCCTTCCTCTCAATTTCATCCCTCCCACTCTCCCCCTTGCTCATTTCAGCCTCATGTGTCTCTGCTTCCTCAATATGCCAAGATGTTCCCTCCTCAGGACTTTGGAACTGTCTCCCCTCTGCCAGGAAAGCTCTCCCCCTACCCCATCTATGCATAGCTTGCTCAAATGTCCCCTCCTCAGAGAGGTCCTCCCTAATCATGCTCTAAAACAGCCTTCCTCTCTTAACTTCCTTTATTTCTCTTTGAAGCACTAAATGCCATCAGTTTGTCATCATTAATTTTCCATGCATTTCAATAGTTGTTTATTTGTTGCTGAGGTTAGAGACTGTTTTGTTTACCACCATGTCCCTGGTACCTAGGACAGCGCCTGGCAAATAACAGGCACTCAAGTATTTGTTGCCTAAACGAATAAATCTTTGCATCCCAGGTAACTAACACAGTGCCTAACTCTAGAAATATCTGTTAAGTGAGTGAATGACCAAATTAATTCATTTTACAAATAAAATGGAATCTTGGCACATATCCAGGATTATCCAGGATGTGCGTGTAAGTATTTCAGCCATTTACTTATGAACACAATTTTGATTTCTTTGATTTACTCTAATCTCATAGGTGATGTAACCAGGCTCTTAACTTTTTCAGAAACTAGTTACTGACAGAGGTCTTGCCCAGAATATTCGGGGAATTTCAGAAAGATAACCCTGAATGGCACAGCAGGGATTTAGAATAACCTTCAGCCCGTTGCTTCTCATCAGCTCCTGAGAGATTCTGATAAGGGACTTGATCTGTGATTTACATGGAATGTACATTTGTTGTTAATCCTGCTGAACACTGATTATTTTGAGGGTTGGAGCAGGTTAAGACACAGATTGACCCCAAATTCTGAGCAGGTGGACCCTTTACACCCTCCATATCCCAGTGGACAATGCAATGAGGTTTCAGGGAGCCATAGGCCAGCCTGCCTCTCAGTATCTGTGCTTTGGGAACCTGAGTGACTTTGATAGGGCAGTTCAGTCCCTTACAGGAGGTGAGCTGGGGAACAATTTGCCACCTTCCCCTCATTCACTTTGGCCTCTGGGCAGTTTTCTTCCCCGCCCATCCTGTTTTTCTTAATGCCCTACATTTGGGTATATAAAAGAAGCAGACAGTGCAGGGAAGGGTAGACACTTGGCATGAGTGACGTGTAGCATATGGGCATTTTGTCCACCTATCCTGGTGAGGTTCAGTGGTGACCAGAATTGTCCTATTCTCATGTGTGGGTGGCATCAGGGCCAGATACCAGAACAGGGAGGGCCTGGGAAGTGCACACCCCATCCCTTCAGATCTCAAGTATTATATTACTAAGCAAGAGTGGTAGATGGGGCTTCATGAGGTGCAGGGGGAGAGGCCTAGCTTAACTGCACGTGCGCCCTGTTCCAAGCACTGGCCTAGGCCTTTTATGTGCATGGTGTCATCAGATGTTACCAAGAAGTTAGTTATGATCATTGTCTGCATTTTACGGAAGAGATAAACGAGGTTCAGAGAGATAGATGACACTTGCTAAGTGACCCATATGGTAAGTGGCAGAGCTGGGATTTGAGATTCAAACCAGGCCTATGTGACTCCCTGGCTGCCTCCTAAGAGCAAATTTTCTCTAACATCTACAAGGGCACGAGGGTGAGAGAGGACAAGAGCTGGCAGCACGTGGGTCCTACCTGAGACTTGATCATCACCAGGCCCTGCAAAGTCCAGGTTAAACAGATGCCACCTGGCTTCTCTTCTGAGAACTGAAAATTCTTTGGCAGATCTAACAGGGTCATCCTGGTCCCACTGCGTGGTGTTGGGACTGGATGAAGCGCCGACACAGTGGAGCCTGTCCTTCCAACAGTGTCCTTCCACGTCATTCTGGCTCCTGCGTTTGTAAGTAGTGGTGCCATAGAGTATCATCTTCCATGGGTGTACTGCACCTTTCTCGTCCTCCGTTCCAAAGTTGTACCCCCTGGGGAGTGCACCCCGCCTGCATTTCTGGGTGGCTGTGGGAGCCTCCAGGAGTGTTAAGGGGCACACTGCCCGCAATACCAAGGTCTGGCCGTCTTTGGGACTCTTCAACAAGCCCCTTCCTTGCGCTCCCGGCTCCGCGCCGCAGCACCCCCTCCGCCGCCAGGGGCCGCCCGGAAGCGGGGCTCCTTGAGCGCGGGGCGGAGAAAGGGGCGGGGCGCGACGGTACCTGGGCCTCCCGGGAGCCGGGGGTGGGCTCTCCGGGGACAGCCGGCGGCCCCCCCAGATCCGCACCGCCAGCAGCCGGGAAGCTCAGGGCTCCGGGCGTAGAGGCTGCGCTGTCACATGGGTGGCGGCGAAGGGGCCGCATTTAAGCGGCCGGGGTACGGCGCCCGCCTCCAGCGCGTCCTCGGGCTTGGCTTCGGCCGGGCGCCCCGCTCTCTGCCCACCGGGGGCCCCGCGTCGCGCCGCACCGCGCCGACCCCGCCGGGCCATGCGAGCGCCGGCCCCGCCGCGATGAGCTCGCACATTGCCAAAAGCGAGTCCAAGACATCGCTGCTGAAGGCGGCGGCGACGAGCGGGGGCAACCGTGTTCCCCGCCACGGCCCTGTCCGGGAGCCAGGGCTGCCCAGCCGCCGGATGCCCGGCACGCCGCCGCCGTCCGGGGACCCCAGTTCGCGGAGACCCCTGTGCCGGCCGGCGCCACGAGACGAGGGCGCGCAGGGAAGCCGGCGCGGGCTCTCCCAGGCGCACTGCAGGCCCCGGGAGGCGCTGCTGGCCGCGGCGTCCCGACCTTCGCCGCCGTCGCCGCTGCCGCCGGCCCGAGGGCGGGATGGGGAGGAACGGGGGCTGTCTCCGGCGCTCGGCCTCCGAGGCTCGCTGCGAGCGCCCGGTCACGGGGTCTCCGCTCCAGTCGCCGAGTCCGAGGCAGACCCGTTCCTCCACCGGCTGCGCCCCATGCTCAGCTCCGCCTTCGGCCAGGTAAGGGCTGCGCCTCCCGTTGCGCTCCCTGGAGAGACGCTCGGGACCCTGCCGCGGCTGCGCACCCTCTTCCTGCTGCCCGCGACCCCCGGGGTCACGCTCGCCTGGTCCTCCTGCAGCTTTGCGCCCTTGCCCGCGCTCCTCCTCCCCCGTGCCTGATTCAGCACCCTGTGCGCTGTCCACACTCCGGGCCTCTTCTGGGCGAAGCACCATCGCCTAGCCTCCCTCCACCTGCCAGTATAAGCCAGTCCTGGAAGGGATTGACTTCCACAAGCCACTTGGATATTTGCAAGGGTCAAAGAGGGGCGTTCTGAGCAGGTGGCACCAAATCCACTCCTCTGACCTCTGGCCAAGACCACCAGTGAGCGACCCAAGAGAGCAATGCGTTTGGAGTCTTGGCGTCAAGAGTGGGTACCTTCGGACACACAGCTTGCTTGGGGATGAGGGACCCTAGCCATTGTCTGTGGTGGCCCCACAACCTGGGAAAAGTTAGGAGAACTCAAAAATGAGAAGAGAGAAATGCCTGGGTAGGCATAGAGGGGCTGTACAGAGCTACTGCTCAAACTGGAACTTTGAGGTGTTTTAAGAAGGTTGACATTACAGGGATGCCATTAGGATGGCAGTGGGGAAAATTGTGAGTTGTAGGGTGTGGAATATACCCAGAGACCCCTCGCTTGAGTTGGTGTGCATTCTAGGGTCAGAAAGGTCATTAAGGGGTAAGCAGTGGTTCCTTTGGTTTCCTCTAGGCCTTTCTCTCAAGCGTCCCAGGCAGCTGGGCATTTGCCCTTTAAAAACAGCCCTGTAGTCCTAATCCAAGTCTACAGTTTGGGGGTGTGCTGCTGGGCAGAGAGGCTCAGCAGAAAGGAACCTGTGAACTCTTGAGCAGAGCCAGGATTTCCTCTAGTTTTGAGTCCATAATTAAATCAAGCTCACTGGCACAGCCTCGAGACAGTTCTGCAGCAGCCAAGGAGGGGTGTGATGCAGAGGTCTGATCAGAGCGTTTGCCTGGTGTGTGGGGGGAGGGGGTGCTGAGCACTTCTGTACTAGGGTGTAGCGTAAAGAAGCTGTTTTGAGCTCCTGGCTTGTCATGCTGGATCAGAATTCCAAGGAGGCTGTGTGTTTTACTTCAGATCTGCACATTCCTTTTCAAAATACTACTCCGCAGCAGCTGATGCCGGTGGAGGTCTGACATGAAGGCAGCTGCACATGGATTCAGGTCACACGGGGTTGCCGTGGTGGTGTGACAGGGCAGCAGTGTATGGCTTTGTTCCTGCGGGGAGCCCTTGTTAGCCGAGTTAGTTGGAAACAGTTCTCCAGCGTAGAGATTTGGACACAGAGCTGTGAGAGTTAGTGCGGCAGCATGTTGAGGGAGCAGTTCACGGCTGTGGCTTGTGTGAGGAGGGATCGGGTGCTTAGGGCAGCAGCGGTCTGTGGAGTGGGTCTGCATTGCAAAAGGAATGCTGTATCGCTGAATCAGTGACATTTATTCATCAGATTTTTTTTGAGTTCCTACTTTGCTCAGGCATTTGCTTGGGTTTAGGGAGACAGCAGTGAATAAAATAGCCAGGGTTCTGGCTATTTTGGAGCTTACAATTGAACAGTTTAGCAAGGATAGGTCATTGGCCCAGAGTCACACACTTTCTGGGGATCTGACTTTATTCCTGGAAAAAGAGCCCTTCCTTTTCAGTCCGGCAGGATTTGCCTGCATGGGCCCCTTGTGAACTCCCAGCATCTCAGCTGCCTGATTTTCTTCCTCCTTCTGGTTTCTTAGTTATCAAATAAAGACTATTCTCCAGCCCAGTGTTCTGAAATGTCACCAGAGTCACCTGAGTCAGGAAAAGCTGGAAGGTCCCATAAAATATTTACTCCCTCCCTCTGGGAGCTCGTGCTGGAGCTGCAGACTTTTCTTTAAAGCTCAGCATGTTCCGTTCGGGCTTCCTGCTGACAGCTCTAAGGCATCTGCTTGGACAACAGAAACAACAACAAAAACCAGCCTGGGCTTTCGGGTCAGTCGCCTGTCCCTTGCGACAAGCTGGAATAAGTCTTTCCTTCCCTTCCTTTTACACTGTGATTTCTGTCCTTAGAGACAGGGTCAGGACCAAATGAAGGGGAAGAGTTTTCTGAATGTAGAAACTTTCAGCTAGGATCGCCCTGGGGAAGTCTATGTTTCATGTCTCCCAAGTTCATTTTTTTTTTAGCCTTAAGTGAATCACTTAACCTCATTTAGCCTGTTTCTTCATCTGCAAAATAGGGATAATCATAATGTCTCAGTGGGTTTTCGGGAGATGAAATGGGATATGGAGATATATACAGAGCTTGGCTCAGTGTGTGGCCCAGAGCAAAGGCTCTATCAATGTTAGTTATTGTTGTTGTTGTTGTTGATTAACTCCCTAGGGTTGTATCAGGTCTTCTTTCATCCATTTGTAATAGAATCAGGGAGAGCCATGGTTAAAAGTGACACTCGAGGTACCAAGATAGGCTCCTACATTCGGGAGAATAGGAATTCAGATTCCTCCCATGATCTCACAGAGCATCCTTACTGCCCGTAGGAGACAGTGTGGCTTTAAGGCTAAGGCATGGAATGGTGGCTTGGGAGAGAGTTGAGCTGCAGGTTCCAATCCCAGCTCTGTCCTCGACTATTGCCATGACCTTGGGCCTCTTATTTTCTCTCTCTGGACTGGTTTTCTTCATCCAGAAATGAGATAAACAAAAGCTACCTTGCAGAGTTATTATGAGCGTTATACAAGATTAAGGATGTCAAATGACCTGGCTCAGGATGGGTGCTGGAAAAAGAGCAGGCTTCATTAACGTTACTATTATTATTAATAGAGTAATTGTCTGAATGAGGGTCTGCGTGAGGACTTTGAAAGCTGTCTCTGAGCTAGGTGAAGAAGGCCATTAAAAGCAGGAGCTGAGTGACAAAGGACCTTCCCTAGCTAGTCCTCTCTCTGCAGCCAGCTATGGACATGCCACCCAGCTACCTAGAGAGAAAATGTGATATCAGAAGTTAACTCAGAATAAGTGTGACTTGGGGCAATCCTTGGCATCGAGTCTTGGAAAACTATTTTAAGAATAGTCTTTCTGCTCCTTACTCTAAGTTTGGGAAGAAATACCCCTTTTAGAGGAGGCAAATGTGAACAAAACCCACAGGTCTGTCCCTTCCTTCTTTTTCTGGCCATAGAGACATCTCTTCTGATTTGGGTAGGCTACTTCAGTTCCCAAAGCGCTTTGTACAGAGTAGGGTCACTGTGATCCTATATCCTAATGAGTGAATCAGTGAGTGAACAACTGATTGCTCCAGCCTCTGGGCTGCCGAGCTGTCTTAGCTCCTATCATTTAGACGGGGGAGAGAGGCCAGGACGGTTTGGCTCTTAACAGATTCTGTCGCACTGGGTCTATGTTCCCAGCATGAGGGCTGCGTGTCGTCCCCACTCCCGCACAACCAGGTCTCTCCCTGCTGCTCTCTGAGAAGGCGGGGAGCCCCTGTGGCCTTTCTTGGGGAGCCTGGAGAAGGGGAACGAGGTCAGCTTGTGGTTAACATCCACCAGAGTCCCCCAGGATGTCTGCCTTTGCATCTGGCTGCTTGGGAGAAGCAACAAGGGTACTGAGAGCTCAGTCTAAAAAGCCCACTAAACAGTGACAAAGTACCTTCTCATTATCCTGTCCCCACAGCAACCTGTGAAAGTAGTATTGTCTCCCTCCATTTTGGAGATGAGGGAATAGGTTCAAGAGAGGGCAAGTGGCTTGTCCGCAGGTCATACAGGACTGTGATGTGGTCTGCCTGTGCCACACTGCGCTGGTTTGGTGGGAAGTCACCGAAGTGTGTTTGCTATTTGTCAGAAGCATCCACAAAGCACCTCTCAGGTTACGACTCAGCTTCCCTGAGTGTCTTAGCACGGGGCTGCCATCCACGTTCAAATGCTAGCAATAGAACTGATCAGGGCCCTTGAAGGCCAGACTTCCTCCTAATCAGGAATAATCAGCAACAGGTTTATCCTTCTCATTGCTCTGATCCTATTATTCCATTCCAGAACGCAAAGCGTGGCTTCCGGGGGCCCGGGGGCCGCTGCCACTATGAATACGGATGGGGAGGTGGGACTGAGCACTGTGCGTTCCTCCTTTGAGAAGCCTCTATCGTGCAGCCCTTTTGAAAATTTCCTGCTAAAGGTCAAGCCATCTGCCCCTTCCAGATCACCAGTTATCCCTGACACACAGGACCACCAGCATCCCACCCACTGAGCCCAAAATAGCAAGCTCTGGGTTTGAATCCCTGAATCCCTTGCTGCCGTTAAGCCTCAAGCTAGTGTTAGCACCCTCCTCCCTAAAGAAGGATGGGGTTTCTTTGAAGTGGGTGACTTTTCCATAGGGGCCTGGTTTTGCTATCTCCTGTCTCCTGTTTCCAAGGACAGAGGCATATCCCAAGGTCAACAAGTGGGTGCTGTGCTCTGGGCTGGCCTGCAGAGGGCAGGAATCACCAGGTCTGAGTGGATGCCCAGCGTGAACAGAGACCACACCCTGCCCTTTAAGACCAGTGCTGGGCAGGGGAAGGGGCACCTTTGAGGTGCCTGGCACTGTACTAAGCCCTTCACATGTATTACCTAATTAAATCCTCACTAGAGTCCTAATGAGGAAAGGGTTATTAGAGGACCCATTTTATAAATAAAGAAACTGAGCCTTAGAAAGATTAATACCTCCGTCCTCAAAGTCATGGAGTTGTTAGGCAGCAGGGCAAGATTGGAACCCAAGTCTGTCTGATTCCACATTGCAAGCTCTTCACCTCTGTCAGTGGTTCTCGACAGTGGCTGCAGGTTAGAATTACCTGGAGTCCGCACTACCACCGATGTCCAGAGCCCTCCAATGCCTAATAAATCAGAATTTCTGGGGAGTCTGACCTGCAGCCAGCATGAGAATCTCTGCTTTATACTGTGCTACTGTGCTGCCTTTTCATGATCTGCCCCGGTGGTTAGTATGAATTGGGTTTGTACCTGAAGCTGAACTCATCTCCCCTCTGGGGTCCCTGGAGGCGGGGGCTGGCTTTTCAAAAGAGTCTACAGATGGTTAGTTTTCTAATGGTCCTGAGCCCCTGAGTCAGACCCTCTGCCTCACATGCCCAGAGTGTTTGTTTTTCCCCTTTGTAGCATTTACCAGGTCTATAGTTAAATCAGCGTGTCCCTAGCTCTTTCATGTCTCTTGCCCACCTGCCAGAACGCAAGCTCTCAGAAAGCGGGGACCATGCATGTTTCTCTTGTTTCCCACAACATTCCCAGAGCTGGCCACAAGGCCTGGCACATGAACGCTGGACAAACCATGCTTTCTTCCATTCTGATAATTACCTGTCATGTGCCATGCACTTTCCCATGCACAGCCTGCAAGCAAGAGTGAGGAAGCCCCGTTTTCCAGGAAAGGAAACTGAAGCTCTGGAATGTGTGGAGTCAGAAGCCGGCAGAGCCGGGACTCAACCCCAGGCCTGCAGACGCTTCTCATTCATCTGGCTCGGTTGCTGGTCCTCATGACCCTGACCCCTGACCCCTGAGAGGCTGCTTTAGGCTCTGTGTCTGAGAAAGTTGGAAGAGCGAGCCGCTAATTAAGTTGGCTGCTCCCTCTTCCAATTCCCACTGCCCGGAGTGGTGTCTTCGCCCCCTTTCCTGCCCTTTAGGCATCAGCAACCCCCCCAGGCTCCTCCCTCTGTCCTCAGGGGGTGCCCCTCCTTCTCCATATTCCCCTGGAGGTTTGGCTCAAACAGGGCTGCTGAATAACTCCCCTGTTTAAACCATTGCGACGTCATCAGCGGCAACAGCACCGTTAAGAGCTATCCTGGGACCTCCTTCCCCAGCTCCCTGGGAGTGAGCCTGTGGTACCTTCTGGGCAGCGCCTCCACCCGGCTTCCCTCATGGGAGTTCCAGCCAGCCACCCACAACTGGGCAAAAAGTCCCTGGGAGAGCCTGTCTGGACTGAACCGTCGTCAGAGACACAATGCCACTAAGGGTTGCTGTAGCAGGGGCCGGGAATCCGGCTTCTCGACCTCTCTCTGGTGCCCTCTGCTGGGGAAAGCTGTGTGCAGGGAAATGGGCGCCCCCTCTCTCGGGCCATCTGGCTGGGGCCCTAGGTCTCCAGTGTTGACATCTGAGGCTTGAGGTGAATTCACGTCAAAACACGAACCTGGAGGGATGGGGAAAAGCCAGTCACCGAAGAAGTTCCGTTCGTGGGACCTTGAAGACGGCTTTGCAAAGGGCCACATCTGTGCTCTACACCCCAAGGAAGCTGGTGGAGGATCCCCGCTGAGGAGGAGGCAGAGCATCAGGAGAAGGTTGCAGTTCACACCCTCTGTGCCGCCAGCGTGCCCCCTGAGGGCCGCCTCTGGGTTTCCCTTGGGTTGGAGAGACCGCACACGGCGAAGGGAGCCGGCGAAGCGGCCCACTGCAGTCAGCTCAGCTGTACTTCCAGTCACCGGAGCCGCATCTCACTTCAGTGACGACGCAAGTGTGAAAAGTGGAGCATGATGGAGATGTCACAGCTCTCCCAGGCCCTCAACTGGAGCTGCCTGCTTTGTGATTTCCAGGGGGCAATTAGGATGCGTGCTTGTCCCTGGGTGCGTGTGTGTGTGTGTGTGTGTGTGTGTGTGTGAATGCACACAAGAACTGGGAGCTGAGAGGCACTCTGGCTTCGGGGAACCAAACTAGCCTGATTCCCCTTCTGGGTCTGCTGGCCTAATTCCCAGCTGCAGCTGCCATTCTGGGCCCCCTGCCCCGAGGCCATCTCCCCGCAGATTTGGCAGCCGGGAGAGGAGGGGCCGAGAGAAGGGAAGGGAACCAGAAAGGACTGAGCGTTAATCTGATGGAGATGATCCGGCAGCCTTCTCCAGCTCAGCTGCCCTCTCCCATTAGCTCTCTGGGCGATTTTCTCTGCCCCGCACACTCCCCTCCTGCCTTCATCTCCTTAAGAAAGTGCCCAGAAAGTTAAACCCACACACAGAATCCACCAAAAAAAAAAAAAAAAAAAAAATCCCGCAGGAGCAGGCTGACGAGGGAGAGAGCACGCGCGCAGGAGAGAGGGCTCAGATCGGTCCTGGAGGAAGAGCGGTTCGGCAGACAGAGGCTGGGGCTGGTGGTGACCCCGACTAAGGTCTCAGTCCCCAGGAGCCTCCTTCATGGACCCGGGGGTCCTGAGAGGGGCTGCCTCAGCTTAGGATGGGCAACTGTGTCAAGTCTCCACTGAGAAATCTCTCAATGAAGGTATGTTTCTGGAGGTCCCAAGACCTGGGGTGTGGGACTGGGGCATCTTCCCCTCTGTCCCAGAGGCTGGGCATGGAGTGAGTGGGCATCTGAAGCTTGACACCCTTTGCATGGGTTCTGTCTAGAGCTGCCTCCCTGTTCCTACCTCCAGATTCCCTTCTCTCAACAGTTTCCTGGGTCTCAGGCTCTGAGCTGAAGTTGGGACTTGGAACTGTGTGGGGGGCTGTGTCTGGGAATTTGTGGAAGATTAAGGAAACAATCGCATAGCTCCGGGGATGTCGGATGGAAAGCATGGGTCCTGAAGGTGTCAGAGTGGACAAGACCCCTTGGGGCTGGGAGGATCAGAAGAAGGTTGAGCTGAGTTTTAAGCCTGCTCCCAGCAGGGCCGGGGGCTCATTTGCCTGATTTCAGGGTTTCTGGCCCTTTCTGGTGGTCTCTAAGCCTTCAGAGTTGTGGGTTTTGAAGAAGATCCTGTGACTACTGAAAGGAGCCAAGCAGGGTATGCCCCTTCTACCAGAGGTAATTCTTGAGTTAGATCAGAGAATCTCAACTAGGACCAGTCTAGGTTCAGGGACCAGAATTGTTTCCATTAATAAATGGGATGTTTACCAAAGGTGTCTATACCAGGGCTGTCTGGAAAAAATCCATCCACAAATGCTTCTATTTATCGTACATGGGTGGATACTTTCCGGACAGCCCTTGTATGTCACTTTCTGTAGCAGCTGTATTGCTTATACACCAGAATAATATCCTTTTGCAAGAATTCCTTTTGGAAAGCAAATAATCACCTCCAAGCATCTTTCATGCAAGCCTGGGCTTGCATCTATAGGGTTTTGCTTCAAGTGGGCTCTGCCGGCATTTCTAGCCCTCTGAAGTGAGGCCACAGAAAAAACTCAGATATTATTTAAAGAAAGAAGGAATGGCAGGGATATTTTCCTGCAGTGCTTCCTTTTTCCAGACAAAGAACGTAATCGCCACTCAGGTTAATGACTTACCCATGGTCTCAGGTTAGCTAATGGCACCTCTGCTCCCAACCCCATCCTACTTCCCCCATCAGTTTGACAGCCTCTCAATTTAGGACATTTTGGGCTTTCCTGCTCATCGTCTTCCTCGTTTAGCTAAGCTGCTCACATCAAATTCCTTCTAATCTTCTCTGTTCCTTGGATCCTTCTGAGGTTTGACTTGTTTCCTCTGTGTACCGTCCCCCCGATCCTCTGTCATCTTTTCAGGGGAGTCTTTTGCACCACAAGTGGCCTCCACACTGCTGCAGAGAAGCAGAAAGTGATCGAAATTAGTTTAGAGAGCCGCAGGGTGAAAGCCCCTCTCTGGTTCTGGCCAGAGCTTGAAGAGGTGAATTTAAGAACAAGAATTGTCCTTTGGTCCCTCCCACCTTACCCGTCTTCCCTTACAGGGGTGGAGTGCTAAGGAATCAGACGTCTCAGGTCTCCTCTGTCTGGCCACGTGACCTGGGGCAAGTTACTTGACCTCTCTGGGCCTCAGTTCTTTTGTCCATCAAATACTAATCTCCGCCTCCTAACGTGAGAACGAAATAGGAGGGTGTGCCCACTGCCAGGAATTTAGTACTCAACAAATGTCAGCTAGTCGTATTGTCATCGTAATCATAATCTTTCCACTCTGGCTTCTTTGAGAAGGGGGGTGGAGGGGAAAAGAAAAAATAGGAGATTTCGAGTCCGTGGAGTAAGGTTAAAGATCATAAAACTTAACTGATTGCATTCAGTTTCATGTTTTCATAAAAATAACAATTGCTTTTTTCCTGAATAGCTACAATATATCCAGCTTTTGTTATCCAGTTTTCTCTTTTCCACCAAACATGGTAGACTCTTCATTTAACCGGAGCTCAAGCACCCGGCAAAATCTCAAGCAAAAAACATTTGCCAGTTGCTGGCGCTCCGGTTAACGGAGAGTCTGTGTGTGTGTCCGGGATTTACCAGTCCCCATGGGTGCTGCTTAGCTGGGAGCCTACTGTAGCTCTTTCGGCTATTTTATAGAGAGAGGAGCTGGACCTAGAGATAAGCGCTTTCCTAAGGTCACACAGCCGCCTGGACGCTGAGATGGCATTTAAACCCTGGTCCGTGGGAATCCAGAGCTAGGTGTTTTATTTTTGCCCCTCTCTTCTTCCTGCTGTCGGAAATGTTATTCGTAGATTCTTGAATCTGACCTTACGTCATCTGGTGCAAGTCCGCGCTGCCTGCCGCGGTCCCCTGTCCCGCCTCGCCAAAGGCACACTCGTTCAGCTTCTCCTGGAGCACCTTCGGTGAGAGGGAGCTCTGGCCCGCGGACGCTTGGCCAGCCTGTGTTGTTAGAAAGCCGGTAGGTCACGAGGCACGCTGGGCCCTCCTGTTGCCATGCCACACTCTGGAGACATCCCCTTGGTGCCAGGAGACATTGTCAGCCTGTGGGTGGCTGCCCACTTGGCTTCCTGAGTAATGGTGAGAGGCGGCCTGCTCCGGGCTCTGAGCAGGGCAGGGCCAGGCTGTCAGGTGCTATCACTGGCCCGGGAAGAACAGCTTCCCGGGGTAACATGGTGCCAGGCAGTATTATGATCAGGAGATGCAGTGGAAATTTCCCAGCCACCACTGGTTCATTCTCCATGGGAGCCAGTTCTTCTCCATGGCAAATACTCTCCCACTTCCTCTGGAGCCAGAAGCAAATGCCTTCTGGCACCCAGCATCTCTTAAGTTGCATCACCATCATCGTCATCATCCTTGTCATCGTCATTGTCACGACTCCATTTATACTCCAAATAAACTCCATTTATCTGACTCCTACTGTCAGATCAAGGCACTAGGCAATAGCTTGTTTATTCGTCAGAAGAATCCTGTAAGTTGCCATAATTATCCCCATTGTATAGAGAAGGAAACTGGAGCATAGAGAGGTGAAGTGACCTGCCCAAGGTCCCACAGCAAGCAAGTGGCAGAGCCGGAATTTGTCCCCAAGACTATTAGAGTCCAAAGCTACTATTCAAAACTGCTTGTCAAGAGTTCTGTGCCGCCTACTGCCTCCTCCTCCCTGGGTTGTGCTCACTCTGAGCCGAGCGTGTGAGAGTCCGCTTCTCTACAAACATCTCCTGAGACTGTCTCCTGGGGTTGAGAGGCTGTCTGCTCCCAGGCTTCCTCGGAGCCGGCCCCCAGTCGGTAAGGTCTGCCGGGTTCTGCCCTCATTGCACATCCTGGAAGGCTGTGTGAGTGTGGCTGGGGCGCCGAACCTCATTCGGCATCAAATCAGAATGGCCCTCTGTCTGTCTGACATTCCTCAAGTTCTGAGAACACCTAAGACCGGCCCTGTAGCACTGAACTTGGGCCTTGGAACCGAGGTCCTTCACCCTGAGTCTGAGTTGCTTCTTCCCCTCGGAGGAACCAGAATACTGCTCCTTCCTCTCCAGTCCTGGAAGAGGCATAGGAAGTTGGAGGGGAGTCTATGTAGTCTGTAGCCCCATAGTGTGGGGCTTTGGGAAAAAGACACATGAGAAGGCAAGGTGTGACAGGGCAGGTGGTTCTGCTTCTCAGCCCAGGAGGATGTGGGGCCCGCTAGGTCTTAGGATCTTCTCCTGGGGGCGACCTTGAAGCTGGAGGAACCTGACAGGAAGTGGAATGCAACAGGCTGGACGGGTGGGGTATGCTGCTCTGGATTCTCCGGGGGCGCTGGGCATCCTGGGATGGCCGGGTGGAATAAAAGGTTGCGTCTGGATGCTGCTGTTGTCCTAAGGGGACGGTCTGTGGGCAGTGCTGACTTTTTATAGCTGCATGGGAACTGCCAGGGAGGAGGATGGGTTGGCCAGGGCCTGGGAGCACAGCTATATTCGGTAAGCAGAGAGGGCCCCTGCCTCAGACTGCAGAGGTCGGCAGGCCAGGCTGGGCCGGGAGCCAGAGAAGGCGGGAAGGAGAAAGGGAGAATTGCTGGGGGCAGAGTGACCACACACTGGGCGGGATCCAACCCACAGACATGCTTTGTTTCACCCACTGGGAAGGTCTGGTGGCTCTGGGCTGGAGTTAAGTCAGTCATGCTGCTCCTTCAGAGAGGACACACAGCATTTATGAAGCCCAAGTCCCCACTTCTTATACTTGCGTGCTTTATTTCTGTCAGCTATGGCCCCCATGTCCCCACCCCCGGTCCAGCAGCTGAACTGAGCCTGCTCTCCGTGGTGTGTGCTCTCATTGTCCTCGCTGCCTCCCAGGGGAGACCCAGCAGGGGAAGGGTCAGAAGTCAGTGTGGGAGCTCAGCCCCTGGAATTGCGCTGGGACATTGGAACAGTCTTGGAACATGATGTGGTCCCTCTAGTCTCTGAATGAAAACTTCCCATCGGTTGAGACAGAAACCTCCAGCTACCTGCTTCTCTTTGAGTCCTGCATGCTCATGGGTGTGTGATTCTGTGCACGTGTAGTGTGCGTGTGTGTGCATGTGTGCATATGTGTGTGCGTGTGTGCACAAGTGTGCACATGTGTGTGTTTGTGCGTGTACGTGTGTGCACGCACGTGTGTGCGCGCGCGTGTGCGCGTGTGCGCGTGTGCGTGCATGCACGTGTGTGTGCGTGTGCACGTGTGTGTGTTTGTGCGTGTACGTGTGTGTGCATGCACGTGTGTGTGCGCGCGCACGTGTGCACGTGTGTGTGCATGCACGTGTGTGCACTTGTGTGTGTTTGTGCATGCACGTGTGCGTGTGCGCGCGTGCGCACATACGCACATGTGCCACACAGTGGGTACCACACCCAGCTCTCCCTAGAGCATCTGTTTCTTTCCGTCAAGGACTGGAGACTTCATCTGTTGGACCAGTTTGATGCCTGCCCCTGTGCATCCTGAGGGCTTTCTGAACCCTGCTGTTGGACTCTCAAGGGTCTCTCTTGAAGAGAGCCCCTTCTAGGACCAAGAGCCAGGCTGGGGCCAGGAAGGCCCAGTTGGCCAGGGAGGTGACGCCTGCCTCTTTTTTGTATTTGCTTGATGCTGGCTGAAGATGCGCCAGGAGGAGAAGACCAGCTACAGGGTGGTGCAGACGAGCGAGGAGGGGCTGGCGGCTGGTGGCGAGCTCCCCGGGCCGCTCCTGATGCTGGCCCAGAACTGCGCTGTCATGCACAACCTGCTGGGCCCTGCCTGCATTTTCCTGCGCAAGGGCTTCGCCGAGAACAGGCAGCCTGTACGTAAGTGGGCCCCGGTGGAGCTCTCGACTTGCCTTCACCGGGAGTGAGGAAGTGCTGGGAAGAAGAGGGGCTCTGTACACAGCATGTCTCCCAGCAGTTAGACCTCCAACCCTCAACTTGCGGATCTGACCCAAAAAGCTTCCTGTTTGGGGGTGCAAGGCACTGGTAGGTCCACCTCCACCAGCAAGAAATAATAGCAGCAGCTAACATTGCTTTGGGGTTTGTTTGTTTGTTTTTTGTGGGGTTTTTTTTGAGCACTTATTATGTGCCAAGCACTGTGCTAAGTGCTTTGGTGCATTACCTCATTTAAGTCCCAGAGCAACTCTTAAGAGGTAGGTACTATTGTCTTTAGTTTGTAGATGAGGAAACTGAGGTGGAGAAGTAACCTGCTGAAGGTAACAGCTAGTGGGCAACAGAGGTAGGATTCAGACTCAAGGAGTCTGATTCAGGGGCCTCCTGTGCTCTGAACAACAGTACTGAGTGCACGCAGCACTGCCCAGTAGCTCATTCTGCAGTGATCTGTGCTGTCCAATACAGTAGCCACTAGCCTCATGTGGCTGTTGAGCACTAGCCATATGGCTAGTGCAATTGAGGAACTGAATTATTAATTCTATGTAATTCCTCCTCAAATTTAAGTTGTCTCATGTAGCTACAGTATCGGACAGTGTTCTACAGGTATCTGAATAGCCACAGAGTGGACATTTTGCAGGTCCCATTTATTGAATGCCACACACTAAACACTTCACATATCTTGTCACACTGAATGCTCACAAAGGCCCCATGAGGTCGGTCTTGGTATTAACCCATTTTACAGACGAGACTGCAGCCCCCAAAAGTGACCTACCCAAGCTCCCAAGGCTAGGAAGCAGCAAATCTGGGCTTTGCAGTGGAGCCTGTCTGACTCCAGAGGCCTAGCTCCTCTCTGATCGCATACGTTGATGAGAAAGGAGTATGTGTGTCTTGCATTCCCACCCATCCACCCCGCCAACCCCTGTGTTGGTGCTCATGGGTTCCCTGCCACATCAGTGGGCACCCCCATCTCTACTCCAGAGCACAGCACGCATACCACTGCCTCTCTGCATGGGGCAGTGTGTAATCCAGGACTCAGCTGAACTGGCTCCAGCCGTAGGCAACTGCATAGGGGGTACCTGGCTTTCGTGCTTTCTGACTCTGGCTATATAAGATGTATAGAGAGGGCTGCAGTGGGGCACAGCAGCACCTCATTTCTCTCTAGTCCTATAGAGCGAGGTCCTGGAGAAGTGGGGGTGGGGGTGGGGGGGCTGCTTGAGCCTAAAGGGTAGAAAGGACTTGTTTTGCCTAAGTAACTTGTCCTTGTGAGTGTGCTCTGCATGTGTGTGCACGTACATATGCTTGCTTACTTGCTCACTTTCACTTATTGCAAAAGAAAACGTCTTTTGTGGTCACCCAAGACCCAAGTCTGATTAGGAACAGGAGTGACAACCCTTGCACAACACACTGTGACAGTTTTTTTAAGTGGAAGTCCATAAAGTCATCTCACAGAGACGCACATACTTTCAGTGAGTCCTACCCTCAGTTGGAAATGCCGCCTATGGGACCAGGTAGCTTGCAGCCTTCTCGTTCCAAGCGTACACACACTCACAACACTATCCTGCCACATAGAGCCACATATGAATCCCCACTTCTGTGCACCTGGTTGTCCCACATGATGTTACTCAGTAGCCCCTTTCTGGAAGGTTCTCAGATATCCCCCGAACTGAGGTCCCTTGCCCTGGGGCCAGTTTAGAGTGGGTAGGCAGCAGCTGTCTCTACCCATCCCCTGGCCCTGTTGGCTAGAACAGCTTGTGTGCACAGTGAGATGCCTCACACTCACTGCGGCACGCCCATGTGTCTGTGTTCCTGAAGGGTGTACCCGAACCTGGGGTGTGCTTCCTCAGGGCAGACACAGCTGCCCCACATTCTCCCTGCCCAAAGGCAAGGGCGCTGTGGCATTTGGGCAGGAGGAGCCCTGTGGACCAGTTTGGGAGCTTACTAAGCAGGTCCAGCTGGGCAGTGCATCCATTCATGCCAATCTGTGTCCCTCCAGGGCAGGCCTGGGGCAATTGGCCTCTCACCAGCTGGAACTGCCCCATGCATCCCCTGGGCCTGCTCTTTAGAGACTTCTCTGCCATCTGTTGTGACACCTGGACCCAGGGTTTCCTTGATTTCCCAAGGAGCCCTGGGCGCTGCTTGAGGCTTTAAATGTGTGCTTTGGACCCTGGCAGCAGCCAGGGGCACTGGCAACTGCCAGGGTCCTATGCTGTGTCCCATCATGGGACAAGGTACAGGACCGCGATCAAATTGGAGAAGGTAGGGCAGTGCCCAGGAAGCAGGGCACAGCCCTAATCCTGTCTCCACACCCTCAGGTCCTTCTCCTCCTCTTCCTGTCTCTCAGGCTGCCTGTCTGGTCCCCGCTTTCTCTCTCCTCCAGCCCCTCTCTTCTCCCATTGCCTTGCAGGCCTCCTCTCTGTTGTGACCTCCCACTGACCCTGTTTCGTTTACAGGTTTTTGTCTCTGGACCAGCTCTGTTCCCCAGCACATTCCTGTGTCTAGGATAAGGGGCCTCTGTGCCCAGACTGGATGGGGCTCTTGGGTCCCTGGGCATCTCCCATGCCTGTGGGAGATATGAGGTTGCACCTTTTCCCCTCAAGCACGTGGTCCAGGCATGCCTCAGCTGCAGCCCTGTCACCTCTCACCCAGTGCCTGCTTCCACTTGCATGGCCCTCAGGTTGGGCATTTTGTGACTCCAGGCCCCTTGCAGTTGCTAATGGGACATGTTCTTTTATTTTAGGACAGATCACTGCGGCCAGAGGAGATTGAGGGTAAGACCTTCAGGGGGAAAAGGGTTTGCTCAGCCATCCAGGAAACTAAGGGAAGGGAGATGGGTGGTTAGAGAGGCAAAGACACCGTGGCCTCTGGGGATGGGGCCTGGTATTGAGCTGGGCGTCGTCTGTGGAACCAGGTGTCAGAGGAGTGTGTAGTCCTGGGTCCGGCTCTGCCAGCCTGTGGGCCCCTAGGCTGCCTTTTCCCCCCAGAGGCTCTGCAGGTCCCACCCGCAACCATTTCCACCTTTCTTCCCTTCCCCAGAGCTCCGGGAGGCCTTCAGAGAATTTGACAAGGACAAGGATGGCTACATCAACTGCCGGGACCTGGGCAATTGCATGCGCACGATGGGCTACATGCCCACTGAGATGGAGCTTATCGAGCTGTCCCAGCAGATCAACATGAACTGTGAGTCCCTCCATGGGGCACGTCCTTCCCTTTCTGGCCTCCCCCGTGTAGCCCTCTGCAGTCAGGCAGGCTTGGGTTCAAAGTCTGGGCTCACCTCCTTCCAGCTTTGTGACCTCGGGCAAACCCCTTACCCTCTCTGAGCCTCAGTTTCCTCGCCTGGAAAATGAGAGGTGTAACGGGGTGTGGAGCACAGGGAGTCAATTAGGGAATATATCTGAAACAACGCAACACCTGGCATGCAGTGAGAATTGAACAGAGGGTGCTGTTATTACTTAGTTTGGGTTCTCCCAGAAGCAGGCCTGAGACGAAGATTCGGAAGTGTAAGGAGTTTACTTGGTGGGTGATGAAAAATGTTAGGGAGTAGGAAGCAAGACAGGGAGGGGAAGGAGCCAGCAAAGGATGCACTCTTGAGCCAGCTACCACTGACCGCAGTCTAAGTGGGGAACTCTGGGAGTTAGTGTGGCAGCCCATCTCAGAGTCAGTCCCTAGCCCTCACCCCTCTAGCTGGGCGCTTATCCCCCAAACTCCCGTCAGTCACTGGTGGAAAGCTGTTGTGAGTGGCCATGGGTGGGTGTCAGCTCTCCAGCACTTCTACGTCCTGAGAGGACAGTTGGAAGTCGAGTTTCCCTTTGCACAAAGGTGAGGCTTGGGGCGTGTGGGCCAGGCACCCAGAACATCTGCTTCTCTCCTTGACTTTCTGTGTGTGTGTGTCTGTCTCTCTGTCTCTAAAATTCTTTGCACATCTCTGTGACCTAATGTTTCTTTCTCCAGTTCCTGACTTGTTCCCTTCATTGAGCCCTGGCCACTCCTCTGATCCATTCTTTGACAGACCACCTGTCCATGGCCACCTGTCTATCATCATTTGGACTTTGGTTAAACCTTGGACCTGGCTCTGGGCAGGTCAGGGAGGGATTGGTAGTGCCCTCCATTGCCTGGTTAGAGGTGAGTGAATGATTACATGGATGACCTAGCTCTTTCCTCTGTCCCCCAGTGGGTGGCCATGTAGATTTTGATGACTTTGTGGAGCTAATGGGACCTAAACTCCTGGCAGAGACAGCAGATATGATTGGAGTAAAGGAACTACGAGATGCTTTCCGAGAGGTGAGTGATGGGCAGCAGAGAGGCAGGGGGCGGGTAGGTTGTGAGAACCCCAGCCCCAGGATGACTACTTGAAGAGAAACCTGAACTCTGGGTCCTGGACCGGGAGAAGGAGCTTGGACAGAGAAAGGTCTCTGGGGAAGCGGGGACAATGACTCGAGAAGAGGCTCAACCTTGGGACTTGCTTCTGACAGTCTCCATGTTGTAGCTACTCCTTCCTGCCCTCTCTAGTTTGACACCAATGGTGATGGCGAGATAAGCACCAGCGAGTTGCGAGAGGCCATGAGGAAACTCCTGGGTCATCAGGTGGGACACCGAGACATAGAGGAAATTATCCGCGATGTGGACCTCAATGGGGATGGACGAGTGGACTTTGAAGGTAGGTGGGGCTTGAAAGTGAGAGGGAAACCAAGGCAGCAGTGGCCATCCATGGAGCCCTCCAATTGTATGTCCATCATGCAACCATCAATCCCCTCCACCTTTTTATCCCCCTACCCTTCCATTCTGCCACCCCTCCATCCATGCACCTCTCCAGTCTACCTCCCATCCCTATATCCATCCATCCATCCATCCTTCCATCTGCTCATTCGTCCATAGCTGTCTCTCCATCTGTTCATACATCCATCTCTTCATCTGTCCCATGTCTATTTATCCACTTACCTATCCCTAAACAATCATCTGTAGAACCATTTTTCCATGCACTTTTCAATCCATCCATGCATCCATCTATCTCTCTCCATCTATCTACATATCTGTACTTCTCTACATCTGTACATACATTTATATATCTCTACCCATCTGCCTATATTTTTACCTGTACTTCCATTCATCTGTCCACCTGTCTGTTTTATGATTTCCCCATCCATATCCATGTATTCATCCATACATCCCCGTGTCCATGTGCCCCAGTTCATCTCTGTTCACTTGTCTGTCCACTTCCTCTTGCATGCATGCATGGTATGTATTTTCTGGATGCTGCATTCCTCAAGCTGACACTCGGGCCCCTACGATCTGCCCACAGCGCACCTCCCCAGCTGTCGCTCCTACCATTCCTTTCCTCTCACTCCACCTTATGGCCACGCCAGAGTACTTGTGGTCTGGGAACCCGCTAGGCTCCCATTTGAACCCACTGTTCTTTTTGTCAGGATGACCTTTATTCTATCCTTCACGTGGACTAAATTCTATTCATTCTCCAAGATCCAGCAGTGGGGTCACTTCCTCTAGCCCTTCTTCTCCGATTCTCCAAATTAAACAACAACTCTGAGCTTCAAGCACCTCAAGTTCCCCCTTGTTCTTCATGCTGTCCTCTAACTACTAGTGACAGTTACCTCTCTGCTTGACTCTGTACTTTCTGAGAACCCTGTTTTCTTTTAACTCTGCATTTCTTATGTGACTCAGTACCTGGTACATAGCTAATGCTCAGTAAAGTTTTTTTTAAAAGGAATCAGTAATAAGCATAATAGTTATCATTTATTGTACACTTACTATGTACCAGTCACTGGGCAAAGTAGCTTTACATATATTACCTAATTTAATTCTCAGAATGACTCCATGGGTTGCACTGTTATTACCTCATGAGATGGGGAAACTGAGGCTTGGAGAAGCAATAGAACTTGCTCAAGGTTGCCTAACTGGCAAGAGGTAGAGTTGGGCCATAAACCCAGGCCTGGAACCTCAACCACTACATTCGTAACACTGTGCATGTCACCATTTGTGACACTCTGGGACTCGGGAAATGCACAGTAAAACATTGACTCTGCTCTGGGTACTTGCATTCTGAGCAGAAAGGTAAGATATATATATGTCAGACTGTGAGTGTGTCCAGAACACAAAGGTTGGGGGGCCTTTTCTGGGGAGTAGTAGGTCCTCAAAGATGAGGAGAGTGTGGCTAGATGGAGAGGAGGCTTTGCTACCACCAGGTCTGAAAATCTCAGGACACTGTTTCCGGGTAAGTGCCCCCAGCAGATGACAGCCCTTCTTTGAAAGCCCCACGTCCTCCATCCCTTCTGCCAGCGTGTTATATGTCTGCTGTGTGCTGAGACTCGATCCCTGCCTAGAGGAGCCCAAGACCGGCAGGGAAGACCGAAGCCAATAGTGTAGTTCATGCTGTTCTAGGGGAAGCATCAGGGGACGTGGGGAACAGAGGGGACACTTGTACCAAGCTGGAGTGGGGATTAGGGAAAGCTTCCTGGAGGAGGCTATAAATAAATAAATAGAGCCCTAAGAAATGAGTAGGAACTACCAGGCAAAACAATAAAGGAAGTGGTAGTTATCTGAATGAGTTGAAAACTTCTGTCCACAAAGAAACCCGCACACAGATGTTTATAGCAGCTGTATTCATAATCACCCCAACCTGGAAGTAACCAAGATGCCCTCCAGTAGGTGAATGGATACATAAACTGTGGTTCGACTACACAACAGAATGTTACACAGAGCTAAAAAGAAATGAACAATCAAGCCGCGAGAAGATATGGAGGAGACTTAAATTCACACTACAAAGAAGCCAATCCGAACAGGCTACGTACTGTGGGACTCCAACTCTATGATGTTCTGGAAAAGACAACGTGATGGAGACTGCGAAAAGATCCGTGGTCGTCGGGGCTGTACGGGGAGAGAGGGAGGAGTGGGGGAGCACGGGGGGGTTTTAGGGCCGTGAGACTACTCTGCCTGACACCATCATTACCCATTTGTCCAAACCCACGGAATGGACAAGACCAAGAGTGCACCCTGATGGAAGCACGGACTTGGGGTGATGGGTAATGGTGTGTGCGTGCAGGTGCATTGATTTTAACATTTGTACCACTTTGCGGGGGGCGTTGATAATGGAGGAAGGAGCACATGGGGACTCTCCATGCTCTCTGCGTAATTTTGCCGTGACCCTAACACTGCTCTAAAAAAAATAAAGTCTGGTTTGAAAAAAACAATAACAAAGACAGGGGGCAAGTTGCACGAAAGCCAAGAGGTGAGAGAGTGGGAGGGGGAGTGTCAGTGGCACCAAAGGTGCTGAAAGGGGGGTCTGTATAGTTGAAGCATGAGATTGGGGGTGCGTGGTGAGAGATGAGACTGGAGATATCAGCGGGGGTCCGAGCAGGGAGGGCCTTGGGGCCCTGTCAGGACATGGGACATCATCCAGCGGGGAGCCCTGAGAGGTGTAAGAAGGGGGTCAGATGTGTAGATTAGAAAGCTGGAGCTAGCAGCTATGTAGGAGATGGGCTAGGAGGTGTTGAATGAATATGGGGGACCAGCATGGAGTTAGGAGCTGTGGCCATGGACAGGGGGACACCGATCTGAGGGAGATTTGGAGACAGCGCCCTGAGCTGAGCCCTGACTGCTGCTTCCTCCCCACCCCCTCCTATGCCCTCCCAGAGTTTGTCCGGATGATGTCCCGCTGAGGCCGGGAGGGCCCCTCCAGGACTGCCAAGCTCCCACAGGTGGGGACAAGAGGAGCCAGAGCTCGCCTCACCCCGCTGTAGCTGCCGAGAGCCCAGGATGTACTGGCCGATGGGGCCTGCCTGCACCCCGGGAGGTGCCCACCCTGGACCCCCACCCCTCCGCACTGTGAAAGACTCACAACTCCTACAACTGGAAAGGGGGGTGCCCGCCGACAAGAAGGCCACAGTGCCAAGCCCACGGAGGTCATGCAAGGCGCCAAGTGCCATGTACCCAGCCGCTGCTGGCTGGGTGGGCCAGGGAGCCCGCCAGCAGATCCTACACAGCATGTCTGCCCTGGGGCAAAGCCTCTGGCTGCCCTCCTTAGCTCTGTGCCCATCCCAGCTCGCTCAGCTCGCCTCAGCCCTGTTATCTCAGAACCAATAAAAATATTTCCAAGAGGACGGCAGCGTGGAGGTCTCTGCTTCTTGGGCCCCATTAGATGACACGTTTCCTGAGTACCAACTGCATACCCAGAACTGGCTGAACATTCCTGCATTCAACATGCATTTACTGAGCACCCCTGCAGTACCCAGCCAGTGCCTCACTCATCTCAGAAGCCAGAACCTGGTGCCCCTGACTGAAAGGGAGACTGGGAGATGTAGGATTTTAGCTGGTATGCAGTTGCCACAAAATCAGGTTCTTTAGTAAGTCCTCATTTAACGTCGTCGATAGGTTCTGCAACTTGAAGTGGAAAGACATAAAATGAAACCACTTTCACTGCAGGTTAATTGATATAAACAAGAGCTAAGTTCCTACAGCACCTTGTGGAACAAAACGACGTTATTCCAGGACCTGCTATATCAGAAGAGGAAGATGGGTATTGGGTAAGCATCTTGCAGGTTCTGCCCCACTTCCTGTCTTCCTGGAGCTTTCATGCTGGTCAGAGAAACAGACATGAAATAATCACATCACTATATGATCACAAATTGTGATGCTGCTGTTCAGGAAAAATGCAGGGACCTTTGCTAGGGTGTAATGAGGAGGCCTGGGCTCCTCTGAGAAGGTCAGGGAGGCTTTCCTGAGGAAGCGATGACAAGGTTTGGGCCCTGGAGGAAATCCAGTGTATGTGAGGAGACAGATGTCGAAACAGCTGCCATCCTCTCCACTGAGCAGGAAGCCCGCAAGCAGGATAGTAGAGTAGTGAGGCCCTGGATTTCTTTGCTGTATGACTTTGGGCCAGTGGTGTCGCCTTTCTGAGCCTCAGTTTTCTGAGCTCTAGTGTAGGGATGATAAAAGATAATCAAGTCCTCAGTAAGTGCCCTCAGGGCATTGTATTGCACACCTCCAGGGGCCCCTGTTCACATAACTGCAGTGGAATTGTGCCGTGTACAATGTTAAACAATTCATTATAGTCATTGTGATTAATTTCGGTAAGTGAAGAGTTGAAGGAGTCCAAAGGAGTAGTAGTCTGTGGGTAGAAGTTGCCCAGAATCTTTGCCAGGCAGGGGACATAATCAGCCAGGTGTGTGGGATGGACCTGGGGATTCCCAGGCAGTGGTTCTCAGGCTTTAAGGTGCATCAGAATCAATCACCTGGAGGATTTGCTCAGACCTGGGCCCCACTCCCCGGGCATTCTGATTCAGCGTTTAGGGCGGGGTCCATGAATTTGCATCTCTAACAAGCTCCCAGGGCTTGCTAAAGCTGCCAGACCCTGGACCACAATTTGCATAACACTGCTGTAAATCCCAGACACGTGGGCGGCAGGTGGGCTTCCCCAGGCATCTGGGGGAGGCTGAGGGCTAAAGGCTGGAAGTGGGAGGTGGATAGAGAATCCCATTCCCGTGTGTTGCAGCCCAGGGACAATTCTTGTTCTCAGACCTGGCAGGAAATGTGGGAAAGACTGTAGGCCCTTGCCAGAGGCTTGGATAATCCCCATGTCCCTGTGGCTAGGGGAGCTGGGTGCTCCAAATTCACTCTAATAATCCAATTCTGAGACTGAGCCCTTGGCTCTGTGCCCGGTGAGGCAAGCCTATAGCCCTGCCTGCTCCTGTGCCCACTTAGCTCTGCCCAGAAACCCCAGATCTACATTGTTTCAGAAATGCAATGGCATTGGAGGGCCAGAGGGACAATCTGGGGAAAGAAGGCTTCTGTGGGCATCTCTGTCAGCTGACAAGATGAGCCCCTGAGGGTAGAGTTAGGGTGTTAGCAAGAACCCTTCTGTCCCCAGTGTCATGGCCTCCTAAAATTATAGACACGGTGGCTGTGATAAAGTGACTTGACAACATAGCCAGGCCACTGTTCAGAGGACAAGGGGAGGCCAGGGACTGAACTTCAGCCTCCTCTGATGCTGAAACTAGGACTCCACCCCTCGAACTTGTCTAATGTTAGGGGTGCCTCGTAAGATCATTTGAGGAGACGTTTCTTTCCAAGACTGAGACTCATTTTCCTAGATGGAACCTATGCCAGGCTGCAAGTTTTCCTGTGACCTGCATAACTGCTTTAATACCTCCTCTACTGGGGAGTTCAGAGTGTTTCTTAAATGAGCTCTCATTGTCTAAAAGGTCTTCCTGGATTTGTCTCCCTGTGACTTGTAAAGTCCAATTCATTCACTCAATTCAGAACTAATATTTATTGAGCACCTACTACATGCCAGGTCCTGTGTCAGGATCCTTGTCTTCAAGGAGCTCAGACTCTAGGAAGGAAAACGGATAAGAAAACAGACGAGTGCAATGTAGTGGTGGAAGCACTGCTTATGAGGTTACTTAGGATGCTAGCCTAGAAGTGAGGGTAGGTTAAAGGCACTCAATCCGATCTGACTGGGTGGGGCTGGGTTGGAAGGGACGGATTTGCTAGGACTACATTTTTCTGTTTGTCTTATTCTACAATAAAAGTTAAAAGAAAAAAAAACAAACAAACGCGTGAGTTCAGGAGCCAGCAACTGAATTCAAATCCCAGCTCTGTCGCTTATTCGCTGTGTTATTTGGGGTAAGTTTGAAGATCCTTGGGGCCTCAGTTTCCTCATCTGTGAAATGGGGCTGATGTTATAGATTATTTTGAAGATGAAACAAGTTAGTGTCCTCGAAGCCATCAAAGCAGTGCCCGGCACACAATAAGCATTATAAAAGTGTTTGCAATTATTACTATCATTGCACTGTTATCCCCTACTTCCCTACCCCTCTCTCATGGTTCTGTGATCTTCTCTCAAGGAAAAGGAAAGGGAGGGCCAGCCATGGCATTCTTTGATGGCGGTGGTAAGTGACAAGATAATCACAGTTTAAATCTGGGATCTGGCTCTGTGACCATGGACTGACTGACTGCACAGCATGGTCCTGCAAGGTTTTCCCTCCTGTTGGCTGTGCCTGTGGCTCAGGTTGCAGCGCCAGAACATCCCTTCACACGTCTGGAGGTGCCTGTCTTCTGCTCTTGTCCTTTTGCCGATGCCTGTCTTTCCTAGAGAGGGGACAAATGTGCTGAGTATCATGATTGACCTTTGTTGGTAACGTGAACCTGGGTTCTAACCCCAGCTCTGCCACTTATGGGAGTGAAGGATATATGTGTTAAGGGATCCCCTCTTCCTCTTTGAGCCTCATTATCCATTACTAATGAGGATAATTGCACCTCCCTGGTGGGGTGGTGTGAAGAAATGATCCATGCATAATGCTTAGTAGAGGGCCTGGCTCAACGCCTTCACACATGCGGTTCCCTTTGCCCGGAATGCTTTCCCTGCATTCTTTCTGTAGCTGGATCCTTCTCATTTCTTGGGGCTGCAATTCCATGTCTCCTTGACTTCCCTATTGAAGGAAGGAAGGGAGCCACTGCCACGTTTCATTTATATTCTTTAGAACATATATGAAAGTTAGGGCCTGACAAATGTGTTATGTTATGTTACAATATATTGTCACTATCTGCTTATTGTTTGATGCCCCCTGCCCTCACGAGAATGTAAGCTCCGTGCTGGCAGAGGCCATTGCTACCTTGTTCACTGCAGTATATCTCCAGTGTCCAGTACATACTCAGTAATTATTTATTGAATAAATGAACAAAGTCCACAAATATATAAATGAATATATTTGTTCACTTCTCAATCATGTGTCTTCCCTGACTGGCTTGTGAGGGACGCGAGTGCAGGGATCTTGTCTGACTTGTGCCCTGCTGTGTCTCCTGAACCCCTTCTGCTTGGCCAGGTGCATACTGCACACTCAGTAAATACTCGCCAGGTGGAGGTGTGAGCCTGAGGGTGCAGAGGTTGCTAGGCATCTGTGACTGCTGCCCTCAGGTGGCTCCCTGACCTCTGGTCTCACTCTGCACCAATGTCCGGTCTTTGGGGGCCATTTCTATGTGCTGTAGGGACCTCAACGTTGCAGGCAGTGCCATGGAATGGGAGAGAAAGGATTGGGAGTTGGACTGACCTAGATTCTAGTCCTTGATCAATCCTTTACAATCTCTGGGACCTTGAGCCAGTTGGTGAAGCTTCAGTTCTCTCATCTGTTCAAAGGCAGATGATAATCATGACAATAATGTTATCTGCCTGGAAGGGTTATTTGTAGTGATCAGCTCAGGCAATAGACCTGAAAGCTCAATATGGATTGAACAGTCCCATACACATGTGTGTTGTCACTAGTATTGGTAGCAATATATATTTGTGTGTGGGTTTTTTTTTTTTTGTCTTGTTTTGCTTTGTTCGGCTTAAAATAACAGAAATTTGTTCTTTCACAGTCCTGAGGCCAGAAGTCTGAAATCAAGGAATTGGCAGGCCATGCTCCCTTTGAAGGCTCTAGAGAATAATTTCTCCTTGCTTTCTGGTGACTCCTGGCAATACTTGGTGTTCCTTGGCTTGTAGTTGTGTCACTCCAGTTTCTGCCTCTGTCTTTATATGGCATTCTTCTTTCTGTGTTGTAGTTACAGCTATTTAAAATGGCCACTGAGAACCAAGTCCTAGGGTGAAACTAGAGTTCTGGGGAGAGACTGCTGGGTTTCTGTGAACATTCGTTCTCCCCATCTTCCTTAGCAGTAAAACTCTTGATTTCTATGACATTTAGAATCAAGATGGCATTTCACAGCCTTCCTTGCAGCTAGCTGTAGCCTTGTGCCCAAGTTCTGGCTAATGAACAGAAGCAGGTGTGTGCAATTTCTAGTAAGTGACTTTAGGAAGAGAGACCTGGCTTCCTTTGCCTTCCTTCCTCCTCCTTGCTAGCTGGAATGTGGCCTTGAGGCTTGAAGCTTGAGCAGCCATCTTGGACCATGAGAAAGATGGTGGAGCAGAAGGAGTTTGGGTCCCTAACACCTTCTGGAAGCCACCCCAAAATCCCTGGAGTGCCTCACTCCAGTCTCCTTTACAGGAGAGAGAGAAAAAACTTTTGTGTCATTAAAGCCATTATTACTTTGAGTTTTTTCTGCTCTTGCATGCAACCATATTTAAAAGTAACTGGTATCAACTCTCCAAAAAGGAAGAGCTCACACAGGCTAGATTAGTGTTATTTTTAATTAACAAACACTTGTGTAACACCAGTTTTGTTGCTGACATTCTATTAAGCCCTTTCCAAATATTAACTTGTTAATTCTCATTGTAACTCTATGAGTAGGAACTACTATTATTCCCATTTTACAGGTAAGTCTTGGAAACGTCATACTATACACCTCTTTTCAGTTCCTATCTCTGTTAATTCTTTCATTCAGCAAATATTAACTGAACACTGACGCTATGCCAGGTCCTCTGCTGGGTGTTGGGGATATAGGGGACAAAGACAGATTCGGTGGCTGGTCTCATGAAGCTAGCAATCTAAGCTGTGCTGTCTAGTGCGGTAGCCACTAGCCACATGTGGCCATTTAAGTTAAAATTAAATAAAAATTCAGTTCCCTAGACATATAAGCCAGACTTCACATGTCCATTAGCCACAGGTGGCTGGTGGTTACTGTACTAGATGGTACAGATATGGTGTATTTCCATCAAGGTAGAATGTTCTGGTCTAAAGGGACAGCTTACAAGTAAAGTGGCCATTTACAATCCAGTGGGCAAGCACTGGCTCTCCTATTTCTTTTTGTTGCTCCCCTAATTTGCCCAGCTCTAGGGAAGAGAATGGGAAAAAATAAAGCAGCTGTTTTATTTATTTATGAGGTATTGTTGGCTTTGTGTTAAGTCCTTTTTATCTATCATCTCAGCCCATCTTTACAAAAACCCTATTTTACAGATGAGGAGACTGAGTGAGGTTCAGTGAGAACATCTGTCCTTGGTCATCCTGATCTCATAAATTCTGTCCTTACCACAGCGAAAAGTCTGAGCTATAATAAGAACCATTAACATATACGGAGTGCTTACAATGGCCCTGTGAGGCCCTCTCCGGAAGTTTGCTTTAAATAATCTTCCTCCCAACCCTAGGAGGCTGAAGGTTCCCATCACCTCATTGACAGGTGAGGAAACCATGCAGAAGGGAAGTGACTTGCCCAAGCCTATCCAGATGGAAAGGCACTTGTTTTTTCTGTCCTGGTCCTAGGCAACCCTACAGCCTGGCTGGCTTCTTCCTTGTGACTCATATCTCATATCCTCTTGGGGGAAGTGAAGAAAAGCCAAGTCCATTTTCCCTCCTGTGAAGTTGGAGACTCAGCTAGGTTCCTGTTGGTTCAAATTGCCCACTTGGGGCCAGGGCCAGACAATACCCTGGGGGGCTGATTCTCTTTCCTCTCTGTGTGGCTCTGGTCCCCCTGCTGTCTAACCACTAGAGGCCCTGAGTGTGGAAACTTGGCTTTGAGATCAGACCACCTACTTTTGAGTCCAAGGGCTGGCAGGGAAGGCTGAGCAGAAGGCAGGGCTGGCCTCCACCTCTCTCTGTGTTTACCTTTTGAACTTTTATTGTGAGCTTATCTTTAAGGGGGAAAAATATTCCAGAAACTTAAAATAGGCAAGACTTAATTAATAGCATGCTTTGTTCTTCTGATCTTTATCTGTACAGGAAGAAACACCCCTTTTCAGTTTGTGGGTGAAGGTAAAACCGCCTCTGGGGCCTCAAGCAGCTGCTCATTTTCTACTTTTGAACTCTAGTTCCCTTAGGCTTTTCCCTCTCCTGGGTGGAAGGGTTTCCCCCAGCTCCTTAGCCTAAGCACTTCACCAAGGCCTTTGCTCTTCATCAAATTGCTAACATTACATGATATAATTATTTCTTCTTATATAATAGTCACTGTGCACTGAGCACCTACTATGAACCAGGCACTCTGTTAAGGTCTCCACACACCCTTATATGGTGGGTCTTCTTGTTATTTTCATTTTATAGATGAGGAAACTGAGGCCCACAGGGGAGAAATTACTTTCCCAAGACCACACAGCTTTAAAAAAGTGGAGCTGGGTTTTGAATCTGGGGCTTTATGCCTCCAAACATCCACAACTAATATTTATTGAGGACTTAGCTATGGGCTAAGTCAAGAGTCCCACAATGCTAGCTTTTAGAACATGTTGTTTTAACTTTCTTTGTTTAAAATATATCTTTTCTTATACTCCTATGAGGTATGTACAATTATTCTCTCCATTTCACAGGTGAGGAAACTAAGGCTCAGAGAGGTGAATTCATTTAACCAAGGTCACAGTGATTAATGGTGGAGCTGTGATTTGCACCAAGCTGTATCTGATGGGTAGTCTGACTCAGAGGAAAAGTAGTAAGTAGATAAGCTAAGAAAACATTTTGGCTCCTCACTATGTGGGCAAATCACTTAACCCCTCTGAACTTTTTTAGCTCTTTATCTGCAAAATGGGGACACTATTTTTTCAACTTCTTGAGGTGGTTGTGAGAATCAAAGAGCTCAGAACCAATGGTTATTGAGAACTTACTTCATCAGGGCCTGAATTTACTTACATGCCTTACCCCAGGTTTATATGGAATCTGGTGAATTTTATCTTTTAAAAATTCTCTCCTGAGTTTTCCACAAAATGTCTTTCTTCCACAGACAGAAAAAAAAATTAGGTCCATTTGAAACTATGTCATTTAATCCATACAACTGTGAAGTAGATGATCTTTTTAAAAATTAAAAAATTAAAATTAATTTAATTATAGTTGACATGCAAAATGCTTAGTTTCAGATATGCAACATTGTGTGTGATTCAACACTTGTATATAAAATACTTTACAAAATGCTCATCACAGTAAGTCTAGTAACCATCTGCCACTGTTCATAGTTATTATCCTATTATTGACTCTATTCCTCATGCTGTACATTACAGCCCCATGACTTATTTTGTAACTGGAAGTTTGTACTTCCTAATCTCCTCCCACTTTCTGTCCAACCCTCCAACACTCTACCTTCTCGCAACCATCAGTATGTTCTCTTTATCTAAAGTAAGGTGGATGATCTTATTTGCATTTTAGGAGAGAAGTGATTCGAGAGAAAAGGAGTGATATAGCTGGGAAGCCACTGAGAAAAAACAATTTTGTCTGACCCCCAAATCTCTGTTACTGTAACTCCATGGAGGGTTTAAAGTACACTTTTTAAATAGACTTTATTTTGTAGAGCAGTTTTAGGTTCACAGCAAAACTGAGTGGAAGGTACATAGTGTTTCCATATTACCACAACCCCCCACCCACACACACAGACACCCCCCCCCAATTGCCTCTACTATCAATGTCCCTTAACAGAGTGGGATATTTGTTACAATCAATACACCTACACGGACACATCATTATCATCCAAAGCTCAGTTTACATTAGGGTTCACTCTTGGTGTTTTACATTCTATGGATTTGGACAAATGTATAATGACATGTACCCAGTATTACAGTATCACATAGAGTGGTTTCACTGCCCTAAAAGTCCTCTCTGGTCTGCCTATTCTTCCCTCCTTTCTCCCATAATCCCTGGCAACCACTGACCTATCTCCATAGTTTTGCCTTTTCCAGAATGTCATGGAGTTGGAATCATACAGTACATAGCCTTTTCAGATTAGCTTCTTTCACTTAGTAATATGCATTTACGTTTTCTCCATATCCTTTCATGGCACCTAGTAGGGAGGGTTGTCATAAAAAATACAAAAAGCCCAGTGAAATTTGAATTTTAGACAAATCATTATTTTTAGGATGTCCCATTTGTTTATCTGAAATTCAAATTTAACTAGGCTTCCTGTATTTTATCTGCTCAATCTGACAACCCTGGTAGTAAGGGCTCTTTAAATATTTGTAGGCAAACAGATAAACAGGTTTTTGCCTTGGCTGTTCCTAAAGTTGCAGTGTGACCCTTCAGGCAACACTCCGTCAGTCTCCGGGTCTGTTTCTCCATCAGAAAAGTAGGAATTCTAGCAGCGACCACAGAGCAGGGATCGTCAGTGTAGGAGAGCGTTGGGTGAACTGCCACAGAGCAGGCAGAGAGTTGGGATCGTGCCTGTGCAAGACAGACGGGACCTCCAGACTGGGCACTGCCAGTTACTCCTCTCAGTAGGGCTGGGGAAGCCCGGGTCCGCCCCATCCTCCGATGGGGGTGGTCCGAGGCCGTCACCATGGTGATGCAGGTAGCCTGGAACCCCTCCCCCACAAAGCCACGCGTTTCCGCTGCGTTGGAGCTTTGTGATTGGACGGCCTTTTGGACGCTACCACCGGCCCCAAACCCGCTAAGGGGTGGGAGCGTGGTCTTGTCCTGGTAGATCTATTGCCCTGAAGACCTGTGCGTGTGGCCTCTCTAGGGGAGGATGGGTTCTCTGCCTCATGCGAGGAAAAAAACTGAGTCTCAGATCGGAAGAGTGTCCATCGCTTCTGTAGAGCTTATGTTCATGCCTTTCCCTGAGAAAGGAAGAGGGGGCGGGAAAATCTGCCACGCCCCCTCTGGAGCCTATTTGGTCCCAAGATGTGGAGCACCGGAAGTGCTGGCGACGTGTCAGTGCGCCCTACTTTAAATGTTCCTCCCTAGGCCACCTTCCTATTCAGCTGCGGGATTCCGGGGCTGCCTGGGCGCTGCACCCCGCCACTTCCGCATTCAATCGCCGCTTCAACCGAACTCCCAACCTCTACGCGCGCTCCCTCTTGTTCCTGGCGGTTGGGCCGGCATTTGTCAGTAGTCACGCCCTTCTCCC
>PVJL010010511.1:0-48882 GCA_004026885.1 Lyroderma lyra | reverse complement strand
ACCGCCTCCTGCCGTCACGTGGCCTGAGTCGACACACCTTATTGGCTGGAAGCGGTTCATCGGGCTGTATTTAAGCGGCTGCTCTGGCTCGGTGGGGATGAGTCTTGATGGTCGGAGTAGGGGGTGACGCGGCAGCCCGCTTCCGCACCGAGCTGAGCGGCCCGAGGCCGGCGTCCGCTGTCGGGCGGGCGGCGCGGTGCACGCTGGGCCGCGAGCGCGCGCAGGGCACGCCGGGAGCCATAGTGCCGGCCGGAGCGGGCTGGCGGCACTATAAGCTGCGAGGCCCAGAGGCCAACTCCGGACGCCGCCGGGGGTGCCCGCCTGCGTGGCCCGGTCCTGCCCTCCGCAAGCGCGCACGTTGCCTCGTCCTCAGCCTTCCAGAGCAGCCACGACGGGGCAGCTCCGACCACCTTTAAATCCAGCCAGGGCAGTTCCCTGGTGGTGTAGTGGCTTAGGCTTCGGCGCTGTCAACGCTGCGCCCTGGGTTCGATTCCCTGCCAGGGAACCACCCACAGAGAAATAAGTAAGTCAAGCCGGCCCGAGAATAAAGCGAGCCGACCCCTTACCCGGCCAGGCCCCCGGGGCGGGCTCCAGGCTCGGTGTCAGCCGCCTCGTGCACCGGGAAGGGCCAACTGCGCCTGGCAGTGGGTAGTCAGGCGTTCATCTCTCCGTCCTGAACGCCCGCGACCCCAGGCTGCAGACGACTCCGGTGCAATTACCCACAGCCCAGGACAGCTCGCTACGCCCGACTGGGCGCATGCCTCAGCACTTGCCGGCCAATGGCCTCAAAAAGAACAATACAAAACATTTTCTTACAGTTAGATTATTTCCATCTCACACGCTTGCTGTTTCATTTGATGACTTAGCATTTTTATTTTTAATTACAGGTGGAGGAGCACTAAGAAACACGTTAACTTGCGCCTTGTTCCCTCACCCGAACCACCGCATGGGCCCTGCAGCCTGGGCATGCCCTGTTGGACGCCAGTCTTGTGAAGAACACGGACTCAAACCCACAGATAAACTGATTTATGCTTTGCTCTTCTGGTGATGCACAAAGGAATCCTTAACTTGTTTGTCCTGAAAGAGCAAAGAAAAGTGTCCAGTATAAAATGCAAAGTGAACTCCAGCACACTAAGACCCAGTACTACAGACCTGCAGCGTAATTACCCGCATGCAGCAAAACCCCAGGAAATGCAAAGTCTAGTGCCTCTGGGACCTGGGGCTCTCCAAGAGCACCCGGTCAAGGACCCGGGGAAGGAAGAGACTGCAGTGCTTTGTACAGCAGGAGCTGATGTTTTTAAAAAGCGATTTCTGTGCCCGTCTTCATGATTCCTCAGTCCTGACGCACCTGCTGCTGAGGCCACATTTGCCAGTTTCTAACCTCTGCCTGAAAAATGACAAATTAGATGGCCATGTGGCCTAGAGCCAGAAATGCAGGAGGCAACAAGCCAGAGGTCAATTATCTTGTTTCTGAATAAGGCCGAATCCTGACTTAGAATAGAATAAATTTCAGGACTGAAAGCTTTGCACTTTGGATCATGAAGGGCTTTCCAGCTGAAAGTCTTAAAGCATCTGGAAAAGCCTCCGTCTGTTGCTCCCGGGGTAGTAGTACATCAGATCAGAGAGTTACGGTCCCTGGTCATCAAACTGCCAGGAAGTAAATGATGGGCCTGTGTTGCACTTGAAACACTCCCAAATTAAAAAGAACCCTTTGCTTTGTGCTGTTGAAAAGGCATTTTCTTAAGTAAGACCTAAATGCTGCTGCTGCTGCTATTTAATAGCAAAAGGCAAAGGGTCAGGCTTTTTTAAAAGTTTTGCGTTCACCTCACGTGAAGCAACCGTCTGACCTGATGTAAAGGAAACAGAATGCAATTAGGAACTGGAGGAAGCAGCCGAGGGCAATATACTCGGATGCCATATGTATGGGACAGGCTGTGTCTGACTGACCTCTGTTCTAATTTTCTGCACATGATCCAGAAACCTGGCACATAGCAGGCACGTAACAAGTATGTGTGGCCGGAATGAGTACGTGAGGAAGAGAGCCGCAAGCAGTGGGGAGAGAATGTAGTTGGGGAAGGGGACCTGCAGAAAAACTCAAGTGGCCCAAGCCTTCAGCATGATCCTAAAATATTGTCCCCCTCTGTTGTGGTGTGGCTGTACCACTTTTACCAAAATAATAATAATAATAATAATAAATAATCTTCCTGATGCACAGCTTCCCATCATTTCTTACCTCAAATGGTTAAAACTACATGGAAACGTAGGAGACCGGATCTTAATTGTTCCCACCACAAACGAAGGAGTAATTACGAGATGAAACAATGAAACAGAGGTGCAAGCTAACTCTGTGGTGATAATCTCATTGCTACATCTATCAAATCAACACACTGTATACTTTAACGAAGCTTGTCCAACCCACAGGCTGCACACGGCCCAGGACAGCTTTGAATGCGGCCCAACACATGTTCATAAACTTTCTTAAAACGCTGAGATATTTTTTTGTGACCTTTCATTTATTTTGGGGGGAGGCTCATCAGCTACCATTAGTGTGAGTGTATTGTATGTGCCGCCCAAGACAGTTCTTCCAGTGTTGCCCAAAGTTTGGACGCCACGGCTCCAGAGCCTCAGAGCCCGGGCTCACGCACAAATGGAGAGCTCAGACATCTCGTGTCATCCTTCCCCACAAAGGTAGGGAGCAGGGTGCGGGAAGGACAGGCCAGGAGGACCCAGGAGGGAGAAGGGAGTGGAGCAGCATCTCTGCCCGCAGCAAGGCAGGAGGGACAGCCCAGCACGTGTGGGGGCACTGTGGGGCGCCCTGCTCCATGCTGGCTGGGAGTGAACACTTTGTAAGCCTTTAAGCACAGAGGTATTTTGGACTCAGTACTGCGACAGAACAACAATAGCTCAGCTTCTGCCAGCTGCCCCATTTAGATAGATGGTCTCCTCTACATATTTCTGCCTCTTGTCCACTCAGAGAGAGGACTTAAAACCTGCCCCCCCATCACGAATGACTCTCTCCACACTCACTTTAACTGTACCACTTGAACCTCCAAGGAATGCTTCTGGGAGGTCCAGAACCACAGAATCTACCATGCTTGTCAGGAGGAGCTGGTCCCAAGGTGGGTGCCAGCCATATCTGTGACCATGTCACAGGTCACCATGGTCACCTCCCTGCACCCTAGGAGGAGGGAGGGAGGACACGGGCTCCCTGGAGCAGAGCTAGCACTCATCTCCTTGGGTCCCTTATGAGGAAACTGAATTCATTTAGAATTAAGAGTTCCTTGGGAGTTCCCTGGTGGTGTAGTGGCTTAAGGCTTCACCGCTGACACTGTCAGCGCTGCGGCCTGGGTTCGATTCCCAGTCAGGGAACTACCCATATACCAAAAAGCAAAAAAGAGTTCCTTGATACGTAAGCCTTAGAATCCCGGTATACATGTTTCTAACAAACAGGAAAGCTGTTCTTTATTTCCTTGTCTGCTTCTCCCTCTGGGCTAAGACCTATTTTTCCTTGGCTCTCAGGATAGAGGTGTGCACACATTGCATGTTCAATAAGGGTTTAACAGACACATTTTGAAAAAACGTGCTAAAGATGATTTAGGAGAAAAAAAATATTCCTTGGAAAAGAAAAACAATCTAATATTCTTTTTTAAACGTGAAGAATGTATTCAACACGTGCTAGAAGTTCTAACCAGTGCAATACAGCAACAAAAAGGAGTGAAGTACAGACTGGAAGGAAGACTGTCCCCATGTGCAGATGCCATGACTGACTGCAGAATGTCCTAAGGAGACCACCAAACTCTCCGCTCCTAGAACTAGGAAGTGAGTGCAGCATGACCACAGGATATACGATCAACACGCAAACATCAATCGTACATCTGTATCCTAGTAAGGAACATACGAAAGCTGAAACTGAAAATATATTAAGTCCCAATTGTTAAAAAGACACTTGGGTGTAAATCTAATAATGAAAAATACAAATGCTGATAAAAAAATGAAAAGATCTAAAAAACTAGACATTGCGCTCATAGAAGACTCAACATAATAAAGATGTGGAACTATATATAAATTTAATACATTTTTTTAATTAAAATTCTGCAAAGGTGGGTTTTTTTTGGTAGACATAGAGAAGTTTATTCTAAAATTTATATGGAGAGGGACAGGAGTAGATACAATTGAGAAAAAGAAAAATAAGGTGAGAGAACTAACTGCAGCTGATAGTAAGGCTTACTTCCATACAGTAATCAGAACTGTGTTACTGAATACAAAGTTTTCCAAAGAAGATATATCCGAGGCCAACAGGTATGGGAAACAATGCCCAACATCACTAGTCATTGGGGAAATGCAAATTAAAACCACAGTGAGAGATCACCCACGCCTGTTAGAATGGCACCATCAAAAAGGAGACAAGACTTGTTGGTGAGGACGCAGAGAAAAGGGAGCCCTCGTGCGCTGCTGGGGGGGCCTGCAAATGGCTGCAGCCACTACGAAAAACAGTGTGGAGGTTCCTCAAAAAATTAAAAATAGAACTGCCCTATGACCCGACAACTCCACTCTGGGGTACATGCCCAAGAGAAACATGAACACCCACTTGAGGTGTCTGCACTCCCCGTTCACAGTGGCATGATTTACAATATTCAAGACATGGAAACAACCTGACTGTCCATCGATGGGTGGGTGAAGAAAGAAGCTGTGGCATATACATACAATGGGGTATCATTCGGCCACGAAAAATGAGGAAATCCACCATTTGTGACAATGTGGATGGAGCTTGAAGGCCTGAAGAAACCTTGTCTCTCAAAAAACTGTTGGCAAAGATACCAAGAAAGCAGTTATTACACATACTGGACTGAAAACTAAAATCATTGTTTAGAATTGACGTTGCTGTGTTGGCTTTTTTGCACCAATGGAAACGCCTCCTTCCTTCTGAGGATGTCACTGTCCCCTTCCCTCTCGCAGACGCCCCTGGACTCTGTCTCCTCGTCAGAACAGCATCTGGGCTCCTGCCGGAACCAGCGCTCCCCAGCAGCTACGCTTACTGATCTCAAATAAACGCGTGTCATTTCTCGCTGTGGAAGGCCTTCTCATTTTAAAGTTATTAATGTCTTCGGGCAGCTGGCATTTGTGAGCATACAGGGTACGCTTGTTAAGAGTTATTTGCCAATTCTCTCATTAGTTTTTAGACCAAGTGAATATGCAAATGACCCACTGGGAGAGAACAGACTCCTTGGTCCCCGACAGAATGGAATGGTGTGGGGACAGAAGTGCATAGATCTGGGGTTCACATACGGCTCCCCCTCCTGCTGAACAGCTCACTCAGCCCCGGGGAGCCTCAGCTTTCTTCTGACCACACAACAGGTCGGCTGCCGAGAAGGAACGACACACGTGACGGCCCTGTCCTTGCAGGTCCCCTGTGTATACACCGCAGAACTCAGCAAGTGCAAGCGTGATGGTGATGAATGGGAGGACCTGATGTGGCCAAGCCCCAACATTCCTGCCATCTCCGGGTCACAGACACGCAGGCAGAAGCTCCGGTTCTGCAGTGCCCACTGACACCTGAGCACTTCCTGGCGGAAGCTTTCAGTGCTGTCCAGAAAGTCCAACTCTCCAAGAACGGCTGCACACAACTTACCTTCAAGGAAACCGTCTGCAGCGCCCGCTGCCAGCCCACATTAAGCTTATTGCTGGTAATCGTCACGACAGTGGTGCCAAACAGTCTTCCCAAGTGACCTTAAAAACTAAGCTAATGGCAATTTTTATGTTTTATGGAAGTGTTTCCTGACTATTAACTGCCAGCAAGAGCCAATCCTGGCCTGGCCTACCCACATCTCAGCCTGGACATTTTAGGAAACCCAGTAGGAAATGGTATCAGTGCAGATGAAAACGTCTCTTAGCTGCACTGGATTTCAGGAGGTAAAGTCACACAATGAGGTGGCTGGGGACACGGTTTTCAGTACGTGTTAACGGGCACAGTAATAACTTCACAGCTTACTTGGGACTCGCTGGAGGACAGGCACGATGACAGGCTCACCCACGTGTTACGGCCACCATTCCCACAGCAACTCAACCCCCATGGGTGAGCAGCAGCACTGTCGCCACCCCACCCCACCCCCGTCGCGTTGGCCCTGCATGCGCTAACAGGCCACCCATCACGGTTTTCTCGCTAACAGGTTCACATAATACACTCACATATGACCCCTCCCCACCCGCCTCCCCTGAAGCAGGGTAAAGAAAACTCGTGCGCCCCTATCAGTGCTGGAGAGAAAGCACACAAAACCCAGCGTCTCAGACAGACAAGGCTCAGCACACTGGGGACCGAGAACTTCCTCCTCTCAATCAAAAACTCGTACCAAATCTCATACAGCTGACGCCAAATCCAAGTCTTGCCTCACATACATTTCCCATTCTTTCTCACCTTTAAGTGTATGAATGACAGTTTTCTGGACCAACAGCCACTTGGTCCCTGAACGACCTCCTGGCCATAAATCTCTAGAAAACACAACACAAAACCACCAACTTACAAGTTGTTATAAGCCTTATGTCTACACGAAGAACGGAACTGTGCCAAAAGTTGTACCTCCAACAACCAAAGCTGCTACAACCGGAAGGCTACAACCAGGTGGCCGGATAAAAAAACTTGTGGAACATTCACACAATGGGAGGCTTGCGAATCAGCAACAAAAAGCGATGGACACCGCAACGAGCAACACGGATGTATCTCAGCATACATGTCCACTGTGCCGAGGAAAAGCAGCCAGACTCCTTCCCTTAAAAAAGAGTGTCTGGCTGATGTCACCGATGTAAGATTCCAGGCCATGCAACCTAGAGTGACAGGAAGCAGACTGTTTGCCAGGAGATGGGGAGGTAGGTAAGTGCAGAGATCAGAGGCACAAGGAAACTTTTGAGTCCGACAGGTTCGCTACGGATTGTGATGATGGCTTCGTGGGTGTGCATGTCGAGTTTTACCAAGCTGTACACTTGGAGATGTGTAGTGTACTGTATGTCCATGAGTTTTCAATGAAACTGCTTGTAATACAGCGCACGGTGCCCGCAGGCCACGCTGGTGTCCTCCCCGCCGACTTCCAAGCGCAGCATCTGCACAGGGCGAAGGAAGCCTGCTGGTGCGACATGCGTCGGCAGGCTTCCCCGGACCAGGGTTGTTGTTTACGTGGAGGACAGGCAGAGAGAACACGCCCGAAGGCAGGACTGACATCCCGCCCCTCAGAGCCGGCACACTGGAGGAGCACCGGGCGGCGAGCACAGGTGCACTGCGGCAGGAACCCGTCCCCGCACTCACGTCACTGGCTCGCGGTGAACAGTCAGGAGTCTTTTCAAGTCAGCTGCACACCCCAAGCGCAGCATCTCGACGGCCCCCAGGCCCTCTCCAGCCCAGGCTGCGTGGGCCGGAGTCCTTTCCAGCGGAGAAGAGAAGCCGTTTGCTTCTTGCTCCCCCTCCTTCCCAGGTGAGCACTTAGCACTGCCATCTGAGGAGGGCTGTCTCAGGTAAGCAGTCTAGAGAACAGAGCACCCAAAGGCCCTGTGAGGGCTGGCAGGTCCCGCCTCCAATCTGCTCAGGTCAGGGAGGAGGGGCGCCAGCCCCAAGGTGGCAGCTGGAGACACACACCCAGCTGGAAGGACGGCCCCGTCGTCGAGCCTCCAGGAAGCAGGCCCGGGCTCATTACCTGGCAGGAGTTAACGGGAAGGGGAGGAACTGGCAAAAATCCACCCTACCCTACTGCAGCCCCTGCCGTCCTATCATGTGACCACCTGCAATGGGATGCAATGTGGTCTCAGTTAAGAAAACCAAGAGGCAGCAGACTTCAGCACCGTGACATCTTCCAAGTACCAGGGAAGCGGACTCTTCACGTGGGATAACGAGGCTGCAGCAGAGCAGACTCTCGGCAACATGAGTCAACACTCGGGTGACGGTCAGTATAGCACTGTTAGGAGTTCCCTGATGGTGTAGTGGCTTAAGGCTTCAGCGTTGGTGCTGTCAGCGCTGCGACCTGTGTTCAATTCCCAGTCAGGGAGCTACCCACATACCAAAAAGAAAAAAAAAAAAAAAAAAAAAAAAAAAAAAAAAAAAAAAAAAAACACACAAAAAAACAAAAAAACAAAGCACTGTTAGCCTGATAACAAGACGCCCATGGCTCATGTACAAAACCTCTGAGTCCTTTATTGACATCTGGAGATGTGGGGACATACACTCAACAGCGTCCCGCCAGCTGCAGGAGCACAGCCACTGAGACCGCACTTCAGAGCGAAGTCTCAGAGCAGCCAGCGGTGTCACCTGCTCCCAACGTCCACAAAACCCAACTGGGACACACACACCACAGACAGTGCAGTAATTCCACTCTGAAATGGTTCTTAAGAAACAACAGTAATTGGTAGTTGGAACCCTTCAGACTGTGGGTGGGGCAGGTCTCTGGGGGCCATGGCACTGCTGCAGAAGGCCAGCTCTGGCATCTGAGGGACAAAACAAGAACCGACTGGGTGAGGGGACAGGTGTCACTGTCAGTGTAGACAACAGATGGTCCAGGTGGGTATTTCCAGTCCAGGCTCAGCGTGTGTCCTACAGGAGCCCATCAGATAAACAGTTTATGAAGCGGAAAGCTGCAAATGCCAGCCATCGTGTTACTGACTCCGACGGGCAGACTGACGCGTCAGGAGTCACTTGTGACACAGTGAGTCTAAGAGGGACACGCCTGAAAGAAAGAATGGATTCGTGGTGTCAGATCAGCTCTGAGCCCCTCGTGACACTGGGTGCCATGGTCCCTCCGCTTTCACACGTGAATTAAGAAACGCTTCCTTTTATTTCCACGTTCCATTGTGAAAATAACCGAAACCCTCCCCCACCCCCGCCATTCTTCGTATGTTCTGGGTCCAGAGTCCTGATTCTTCGGGATCTAGACTTTTTCCTTTCGCTTCAATTTCGATACCTTCTTGACAGTCCCATTCTTGTTGAGAAGCTTCAGCACACGGTCCTTGTGATCCAGAACCTTGAGCATGGAGTCCCGGGCCTCGCTGATCTGATCCATCACCAGCTTACACCGCTGCATGTTTCCCTGAAACAGAGAGCCACGTCAGCAACCAGGGCCGCAGGGCTTGGCTCCGGCAGAATCTCTCAGCTAGGGGCTGAGCCACGCCAGGGGTCACACAGAAAAACGCTTCTGTGTTTCTCAGTCACGTGGGCTGATGGTAATAACCGGTTTTCAGTAAGGACAGTCGCGGCTGAGGGAGGGGAAGGCAGAAGAGGGGAAGGTAAGCCCCAAAGCGGATGCTCAGAAGGGAACGGGCTCGCTCAAACCTGTATGAGTTCACTGATCCGGTGCAGGTCGTCATCAGTTGCTGCTTTCTTCTTCGGGATGATCCCTTCCTGCAGGTTGGTGAGTCTTTCATAGACATCATGTTCAAGATTTGTCTGCAACACACAAGGGGGGACGGAGGGAGGGTGCCGTGACCTCAGAGATACTCTTCTTTCAGGCAATGAGACCCACCCTGAAGGCCCTCTGTAAATGCCTATGCGGGTTGTGCAGGTGAGGGAGCCCTTTCTCTCAATGACCAAGGCTTACTAAGGGAAATGGGTCGATAAGAATTTACACGACAACGTGCCAGAATTCAGAGTCCATCTTTAGGAGTAACTTTTAAATACTGCCCTGAATTCACAATTCCTCTGCAAAACAAGACCACAGGTTTCACAGACGTGTGCTCATCTGCAACGTGCAAAACCAGCCACAGCACTACTTTGTATTAAATATAACATGTTTTTCAGAGACGAAGAAACATCATGAGCTTGTCTGATCACCTGACCTCCACCTCGCCCTGGGGTTCAGGAAATGGCTGAGCATGTAACACTCACTGACAGTGGACGGGTAAGGCCAAGAGCAGTTTATGGGTCAGTGCACTCACAGCCCAGGGAGGAGGGCACCACACGCTGTGCAGGGGCGGCAGGGAGGGGGACATTGGGGGGTCACAATTGGGAGCAGGAACACGCAGGGCTGCCAGAGGCAGATTCTGACGTGTTCAGTGGGAGTAGGCCCCCCCAGTACCAACAGAAGGCTGCGACTGGCTCGCCTGAGAGTCATGTGCTGGCGGAGAACTGAAGGGCAATCTTCAGCAAGAAGTGGGCACTGGGTCCCCGTCTCACATCATGGTGACACAACACTGACACCACTGCAGGTCTAACACCTCAGCTATTCACATACTTTGGTTCTGGGTCCCTGAACTAAGATGTATCTAGAACATGATCACGTGTTACGTGCACACATGAAAACTCCATCATGATCCATGAAGCTGGGCGTGTGCCAGAACTATGACTGCAGACATGTACGGTGTCGGCTCCTCTGCTCACAGGCCCCGACAGCTGCCCGCCCCACCTACCAGCTGCAGCAGCTGGGCAGCACACAGGTGCACCTTCCAGCCTTGGGCGCGACAGGACACTCCCTTCTGACTGGCGATTTCCTGCAGCATAGCCTTCTTCTCCTCTGGAGCCAGGAAACAATAAAGAGTATGCTTCAGTTTTCAGACAGCTAACATCCTCGGTGGTCAAGCCGATAAGCACTACGGCTTTACCAAGAATGTCTTTACTCCAGTATCTCTCAGTAACTCCTCCGCACTGAAGCCACTAGGAACAGAGGTCAACATGAACAAGAGCCCTCTTTTTTTGTTCCCTCCAGAAGAATGCTCACAGGACCTGACAGCTGGTTAGTACTCCAACCCTCGCAGGAGGGGGACAGGGCCTCCTCTGGGGGGTGCAGTCTTGCCCACATGTGACGCCTGAGTCTGTGGAGTGTTGGGCACGAAGTCTTTTTTTTTTTTTTTTTTTTAATATATTCATTTTTATTGTTAGACTTATTGGGGTGACTACGAAGTCTTAAAAGCTCTGTGATGGTGTCTAGATCTTGGAGAAATCAAAGGAATCAAATCCGAGTAACACTTGAACTTGGGTAGAAGAGTCCAGTCATCAGGACTGTAGTAGGGTGTGTCTGAAATGTATCATCTGTGCTGGAGAGAGACAAACTTGGCTATCCCCTGGGAAGGTTTAATTACTAGGCATAGCTGATTTACTTACTAGGACTTGAAAGATATTTACATATTACATAAATAATGAGAGATTTCCTTTAAGAATTTAACAGTTACTTTATTATTTTAAAAAGTAACCTTAAAAAAACCAAACTATGTATTTGTCAAAACCCATAGAATGTACACCACCAAGACCGAACCCAATGTATATGGAGAGCTTTGGGGGATGCATCAGTGTCGGGGGTCGTCAAATGTAAGAAACGTGGCACAGTGGTGGGGATGTGACAGTGGGGGAGGCAGTGCGTGGGGTGAGCAGGGGGTGTATAAGAAATCTGTTATCTTCTGCTCAATTTTGTTGTGAGCCTATAACTGCTCCAAGAAGTTCATCAAAATATAGTTTAATCACATTCATGCTATAATAATAAGCAAATATTATAGCATGAACATGATTATAAATAATTTTTAAACTTTTAAGGTAATTGTAGATTCTCATGCCGTTGTACAAAATAACACAGAGAGATCCTTGTGTACCCTTTAAGTGTAATATAATGCTAGCTGTAGGATTTTCATAAACTTTATCAAGTTGAGAATGTCTTTACTTTTCCTATTTTTGAGAGTTTATCATAAAAAAGTGTTGAACTTTGTCATATAATTTATCTGCATCAATTAATATGATCGTGTGTTCTCCTTTAGCTTTGTTGCAGGATGAATTGTGTCCCGAGAAAGGTATGCTAAGTCCTAACCCTGGGCACCTGTGTGTATGTGACACCTTTGGAAGTAGGGTCTTTGCAGATGTAATCAAGGTAAGAAGTCACACTGTTAGAGTGAGGGCCCCAAATCCAACGACTCACGTTATGAGGAGGCGAGTGGAGAAACACAGGAAGAACACGACATGGGTGTGGGCGCAGGGACTGGGCTGACGCAGGGGATGCCACACAAAACCAAGGACTGCGGGCCCCGCAGCAAGATAAAAAGAGGTGGAGGATTCTCCTCCACAGCCTTGAGAGAATAACTTGATTTTGGACTTCTAGCCTCCAGAATGCCTAGATTCACAAGGAGTATTGATAATGTAGGGTTCCGTATTTCTATACTCTTTGGTTTTTCTATCAGGGAAATACTGACCTCCTAAAATGAATTTGGAAGTGTTCCATTCCCTACTTTGAAAGTGACTGTGAAAAACTGGTGTTGACTGTTCATTTAAAACATTTGGCACAATTTTCCAGTAAAAGGAACTGAGCCTAGAGATTTCTGTTTGGAAGCTTTTAAATTATGGATTCAACTTACACAGCGGCTACAGGGTTATTCAGACTACTGGTTTATGGTGGAGTTTTGGGAGTTCATGGTTTTAAAGGAATTGGTTCATTTTGTCTAAGTGACGGTGAACGCAAAGGTGGACGCAGGATCTCGGAGCTTTACCCTGACCGTCGGAGCTTGTCTTCTCTCTGCTGCTCTCTGCTGATGCAAGCAATTCGGTGCTACCAATTTCCCTGTTGGCACTGCTGTAGTCGCCTCCCACATATTTTGTATTTTATTTTCATTTTCATTCAGTTTATGTATTTTTAAACACTTCTCTTGAGACTTCCTCTGTGACCCATTACTTAGAAAGTGTCTTGTTTAATTTCTACGGTTTGGAGGGTTTTGTTACCTCTGTTACGGGTTTCTAATTTGATCCCACTATGGTCAGTAAGATAACCAAAATTTCTACTATTTTAAATTGCTGAGGTTTTTGTGTGTGTGTGCTTTTTTTTTAATGTGGGTGGTTCCCTGGCTGGGAATCGAACCCAGGCCGCAGTGTGGACAGCGCCAAAACCTTAGCCACTACCCGACCAGGTCCTGCGGGCACTTGAGAGAATATGCATTCTGCTGCTGCTCAAGTGTTCTAGAATGCTCATTAGATGTTGGTGCTTCGTGGAATTCAGTTCTCTGTCCTCGCTGACTTTGTCAAGCACTCCTCTCAAACAGAACGAGGTGCTGGAATCCTCGCTGTAACTGTGTGTGCCCGATCTCTCCTTTCAGCCCTACTGGTTTTACTTTGTGCATTCTGAAGCTCTTGGGTTTTGTTGTGTCCACGTTTCTAAACATATAATGCCCTTTTGGTTTCTAGTAACTGTCCTTCCTCGGAAGTCGCTTTATTTGCTGTGAATGCAGCTGCTCTTGCTGGTTTTGATTGTTTTTGCGTCACATGCACTTTCCCACCTGTCATTCTACTGACACCGTCGTATCTGAAGTGAGTTCTCATCAACAGACCACAGCTGAGTCTTTCCTCCGTCCACTCCGCCACTGTTTTAATGGGCATGTTCAGACTGTTCCACTTCAGTTGACTACTGAACGGTAGGGCTAAGTCAGTCACCTGTCTTTGTTCTGTTTGCCTCCTGCGCTTCTTGGTCCTGTTTCTCTGTTCCTTCCTTCCTATGACTCACCTAAGCGACTCTCAGCATTCCGTCCTACCTTACTTGTACGACCATGACTTTAAAGCTCAGGCAAAGCAGCTCACTGAAGGTTAATAGTCAACAGGTGGTGCAAAGGTGATGAACACATATACCCAAATACTCGATTTGGGAATCACCAGCGCGTTCAGTTGTCAAATTCCCTTTCTCGACAAAGTTTGAAGAGTGAGTTATGAACAGTGAGATCTTTCAGCCTGGCTCAGATGGTCATCGGGGAACCTTGGACTATGTTCAGCTACACTATGGGATTCCCGTGGTGTGAGATGTCCAGTGCTACACCGACTGCTCCCGCCAAAGGCCAGCCCTGCAGGACCTTGGGAAAGTGCCTCTTCTTTCCAGCCTCAGGGTAAACCCGTGAGGAAAGCTGCTGGGAAGGCATGCACCTCCCTCCGGTGCTGAGCCATCAGGGTCATGCCACAGGGAGGCAGGGACCCCAAGGCTGCAAGGGCTCCTTCGGAGGAGTGTCCAAGGAGACCACACACACAAGGAAATGGGGACTACACCCATTCTCTGAAGACTTCCACATCTTCGTGCAGTGAGAGTTATCTGAGAGTGACGGTACCTAAATTCTATCAGCAGAAGTATCTGCAAAGTACTCTTAGCCATTTTATTATATGTGGGTTTATGAAAATGTCATCATGGAGTTCAACAACAACCAACATTTATTGAGGGCTTAACCTAGACCAAGCCTGTCCAACTTGTGGCCCACGGGATGCATGCTGCCCAGGACGGCTTTGAATTCGGCCCAACACAAATCTGTCAACTTTCTGAAAATATTATGAAAATGATGTGCGGAACTTTTTTTTTAGTTCATCAGCTATCGTTCGTGTGCGTGTATTTTATGTGTGGCCCAAGACAATTCTTCCGATGTGGCCCAGGGAAGCCACAAGATTAGACACCCCTGCCCTAGTCCATTCCTAGAGTTAGCCACATGCTAAAGAAAAGGTCTTTTGGAAAACACAATTTCCTGGAGTTCCCTGGTGGTGTAGTGGCTTAAGGCTTCAGCGTTGGCGCTGTCAGCGCTGCGGCCTGGGTTCGATTCCCAGTCAGAGAGCTACCCACATACCGAAAAGAAAAAAAAAAAAGAAAACACAATTTCCTGGAGCTTATGCTGCATGCACATCTGAGCATCGTAGGGGCTCACGTACCATGTTGAGTGACAACCAAGTACAGCTCTTTGCACAGCCCTGGGGGCGAAGGTGCTCACCTGCCACCACTTGGGGAGCTGCTAACCCATGAATTTTACTATGTACAATGCTGTCACTTATCACAACACTGGGTTTCCAGTAACATACACACAGCTTCCTTGGGCAAAGGATAATTTTCCAAATTTGTTACTCAAATGTATATTCTGCCTAAGTTAAACAGTAAAGCTTCAAGATTTCCTAACAAAATCTTAAAGGTTTTTTGGTAATTGGAAAATTGTGATTCCGTCTTTAAATTCTACTCTGATTGCAATATAGGCAAGTGAAAGACGAGTTCGTGCATTCACACGGGATGGTTCCCGGGGAACTGACCTTTGACCCGGACGTCACTGTACCGCTGGAAGTGGTGGTACGCAGCTTTCCAGGGATTCCGATAGTGACGGAGCAAAGTAATGGGCGGTCTCGGCCGTACTGGGACGTACCTCACGCCCTCCTCATCTATTCACAAGACAGAGAAGACGTCACAAGGCTTACCACACGTCTGCGACAGTCCCTGCGTGAGGCACAGCCTTCCAAAGACCCGCAGGGAAGGGAGACATGCAGCCGCCTCGGGGGCTCCCCGCTCAGCGGGCAGGTGCCATGGGACGTGCAGGCCCGGGGATCCTCACCGATGTACTCCTTGGGCGGGGACCTGCGCTTCTCAGCCTTCACCAGGAGGCTCTTGGCCGCGGACTTCTCATCATCGGTGCTGTTGGTCTCCATCATGTCGCCTTCTTCTGTGGAGATCACATGCTGCTGCTTGCGAGGCTTCTTCCGCGGAGAGGCACCAGGTGGCAGGTCACTTGGAGGCATGGACAAGTTGTTGGCCAGCAGTGCAAGGGACGGAGCCATGGTGCTGGAGGCCAGTGGAGGAACTGCTGTCACGGGAGAGAGGGCACACACGTGAGACCCGGAGAATAATGGAAGCCCCACCTGATCCCCACCCACGAAAACAAGGAAGCGGCAGACACAAACTCTGAGTCTCCCTGTGCTAAGCATGCTGACTGTGGGGCCCACACGCCATCCCTGGACAGTCCACCTCCGGACGTGCTCCAAGGGAAACAAGAAAACCTTACACTTTCAAGCCACACTATTTTTAAGCCTTTTTGCATTAAGTCCTAGCATATAACATTAAACCAAATAATCTTAAGGAAACCTGAGTAAGCACTCTTTTATCATCACCGTTTAGACAAGAAAACATGGCATAAAGCACATTAGTGCGAACGGCAGAGCTGGGAGGCAGCCTCAGAGCACGCACTACATGCCCACAGGACACCGCCACACGGAGCACAAAGTGATCGCACACCTGTGGACCTAAAATCACGATGCAAGTCCACCTCAACGCTCGTGTTGGGTGCCATCCTCTACCTCCACCCAAAGGCACACCCCGAACACCGTCCCCACGTCTCAATTCTGTCGTCGGCCTCTCCAGCCTGAACCAATCCTATTCCCAGGCCACTCCTTCGTGACCATTCTCCAACAGTCCCTACACCCCACTGGGGATGGTCATCACCCATCAATCCATTTTTTTTTTTTTGCTGTCACTTATCCCTCTTGTGCCCTCTCCTGTCACTGGGTTTTATTAGTGCTGTCCAAGCTCTGTTCCTCTCCCATAGCACAAGCACATAGGTGAAATGACCTCTGTAGTGCAGTGCTTCCGCCGGAGGACACCCAGCAGCACGGCCTGGTCTGGAACACACGTGCCAATGCCACGTACCCGATCTGCGCAGTCCTCTCCCGACACAGCCGCTGCATCCCCACTCCTCCCCTCACCATCCGCACACTTGGCCCATGACCTCGCTTTCACTCTTACTGAGGACAGGAGTAGATCCCCACCACATCTGCCCCTTCCCTGCCCTGTGCCCCATACCTGTCTTCCTGCTTTCAGCACGCAGACCGCACCCCCCCACCTCCTCAAAGACAGCTCAGGAGCTCGCACCTCTTCCTCCCGTACCAACCCCTCCTCTCTGGTGGACGCTCCCACTCACACACAGAACTGTCACTTCCCCTGGACGTCACTTCCTTTCAGAGACTGCTCTGCCTCTTTCTGTCCCTTTATGACAAATTCCTCTGTTGCTCACATGCACTGACCCCAGTACTGCTCTCCAAGCTCTCTCTACAACCAACTCCCCATTGTGCTTTGACCAGGGTCGTTTCGTGAAACTTGCTCTTCTCCGTGGCCTCTGAGTTGGTGAATCCAGTGGTCACAGCATAGTCCTTGTTATAACTGATCTCTCAATAGCATGTGGCCCTGCTCCTTTCTCCATCTGCCCTGAAATGTTCTCGTCCAGGCTGTCCAGAACCACACACGCATGCCAGCCCCTCCAGGCCTCCTCTCCCCACTCAGGAAGTGAGCAGACCAGAGCTCAGGACACACCTGCTCCTGTTTTTTACCCCTTCTGTGACCCACGGCTTCAGACACAATTTATATGTACGATGCGACTTCACATACTACTCCAGAAGCCAGGGCAGAGACCCAACCACCTACCTGATGGCCCCACCTGGAGTCCGTCCATCAGCTACCTCAAACTCACCACAGGAAAGACGAACCCCACCCTTTCCTATGCAATGGGGCCATCATGCCACCATCTCTATCTCAGTGGCAAATACGCTGTTGCGAACTATACCCAGCGTGCAGTTCTCTCGCACTCTGCAGCCAGTCTTAAAGGAAGTCCTCTCGGCTCCACTGACGGAGCAGTGCTGTTGATGACGAGGCTGTACCACAGGGCCTGTGGCAGAGCCTGCAGCCTGAGGAGGGACCACCACCAGCAGCAGAGCAGAGACGGGATCCAAACCGAGGGAAGATGAGCAGCAAAACTGAGGCCATCTCACCTCCCTGCTGGGTGAGCCAGGGTATCTCCCGGCAGAAGTGCTGAAGCTAGACATGGGTACACAGAAGGACCTTCCATGGCATAATGAAAACCCACAGTGGGCTTAAAGGTGCAGAGATGGTGCACACACCTCCCACTGAACCAAAGGCATGGGAAACACAGGCTGTCACGCCAGAGTGCTCAGGAGGTAGCACAGGGTCACTGGGGCACTAAGTGACCTGCTTTCCACTCTGGCTTTGTATTTTATAGATTTCTTGCACTGAATGTTACTTTTGTAACTATGAAAAACAAGATCCACATAAATTATTACACACACACACACACACACACACACAGAAAGGAAACAAGAAGAAAACCTCCAAAGTGACCTGCTTTACACCAACTTGAAGTTTACAGTCAGGAAGACGAGGTGAAGTGGGTAATGAATAGTTTTAAGATTTTACTAATCACATGTAAGTTTATCAGGAGAGAATTCTCAACAACATACATCGTACTTTATTGCACAACAAGGGCAACAAAACCCACCAGGCCATGAGCTGTAAGTAACAAGTGCTTGGCGAAGACAGGACCTCGACCCCTTGAACACGGCGATGATTTCTTTTTTTTCTTTTTTTTTTTTTTTTTGCTTTTTGGTATGTGGGTAGCTCCCTAACTGGGAATCGAACCCAGGCCGCAGCGCTGACAGCGCCAGCGCCGAAGCCTTAAGCCACTACACCACCAGGGAGCTCCTGGTTTCTTAATGAGTAGGAAGACACTGTACTCAAGGCTTTCCTGGCGAAATGTTACTCTCTTTCATGGTTTTGGTAAGGAATGAACTGTAAGAGGGGAGCAAAATGGTTCCAATTTCCAGAAGGAGCTTCCGTTTTGTGGAAACATGAGATACACACTTGGAGTGGGCATGGACTCAGAGGACAGCGAGCTGCCGCCACCCCCGCGTCCCCTGTGGCGCACTTACCAGAAACAGGCCGCATGATGTCCACTGGTTCCACCTCTTCTTTCACTTTGATGTCAGGGACCGGGGGGCCCAGAACAGAGGAGAGCGCGCCGCCCACAGCCGTGGTTGGCGGGGGTGCTGCCGCCACGGAGGTGATGGGGGGCGTGATGGGAACGGCTCCCGGAATGGTTGCGAGGGAGGCGGCGGGCTGCGACGGGGGGCTGGCTGCCGTGATCATGGTGGGGGGCACGGCAACAGTGGGCTGATCGGCACTCTGACCGGACACGGTCTCCATGGACACAGTGACAGGAGTGGCCATTGATACGTGGATTTCTGACTTAGGTTTGGCACTAAAACACAAAAGCAAAGATGAGGTAGCAGGAGAAAACTGCCTTAACCTGCAACATGTCAGGATGGGTGTGTCCAATTGTTTATGTAAAACACACGGCAAAACTCAAACAATACTCCTCGATTCTAAAAGGTGAACTTAAAAGTACGTTTCAAAGGGAATTCCAGTTTTAAAATTATCCCCTTTTAGCCCCATTTCCACCATGTTTTTAGAACCACCAATAAAATTAGTTTAGAAAACCAAGAACACTGTTAAGAAATCAAAGTCATGTCATCACCAGACGATTTTCATCACATCAGCGTAGGTACCTCCCAGAATTCCTTAACACATATGTTGTCTCAGGAAGTTTCCGGTATCACAGGTGTACTGATACTGGATGTGTAGTCCCTTCTACACCTAATTCTTATAAGAGGAGAAACTCACGCACGGGTGAAGGCACAAAAGAATGCACCTTAGGAAATGACTTCCCTGCACCCTCTACACTCAGCCCTCCACCCAGAGGTACCACTCTCACAATTCCCCAGGACTTTGTACCAGGGACATGCTCGGCATCTAAAGGAGCCACAAAAACATGTTCAATAACATATATCCTATTTTTTGTTTTATAAGAACAATTCATTACATGTCATTACAAATTCTTCTTGAACATTATTTAAAATTCTTAGACATGACACCAAAAGCACAACCTGTAAAGAAAATACTGATAAATTGAGCTTCATCAAAATTAAAAACTTTGCTTTGCTAAAGACTGTTTCAGGAAGGTGAAAAGACAAGGTACAGATTGAGAGAAAATACTTGCAAAACGTTATCTGCCAGAACAGAGTGGACCTTGATGATGTGATGCTGAGTGAAAACAGCCAGTTACAGAAAGACAAATACTGTATAATTCCACTTATGTGAGGAACCAGGAGCAGCTGAATCACTGGAAAGGAGGTGCCCCTGCAGGGGCTGGAGGAAGGAGCAAGGGGAGGTGATGAAAAACGGGCACAGAGCCGCAGTTTTTCGAGATAAAAACCATCTGGAGGCTGGCTCCACAGCAGTGAGAATATGCTTAATGTCTAATGTACACTTAAAAACAATGAAACAACATCCCACCAGAACACGAATCAGAAAGATACATCCAACAAACACCACGTACTCATCAAAACAGTGGAACCCTGTCACACTAGGTGCATGAAAGGGTGTGGAGCAGAAAACCCCCAGCCCTAATGCATGAGTTCGGTCAGCAAGGCTGCAGGACAAGATCGCATGTGGTGGGAGTGGGAATTTGAAAAGGTACGGCCACTCTGGAAAACATCTTGGGAGTGTTTGATGAAATTAAAAACACATGCACTCTGCAGCTCACTGACAGCACTCAAGATTCACCCAAGAGAAGTGAAAGTGTGTGTCCACTAAGAAAGGTGTGCATGAGTGTCCTAACAGCCTCCTGATTTGGGAGGGCCCAGGCCAGACACCACCCAGTGCACTTCGGGAAGCAGACAGACATACAGATCCTGCCACACCCACGTGATGCACCGCCACCCAATGACAGAACAAAGTACTGACACACGTTGCAACTTGGATGGATCTCAAACCTACGATGCTGAGTGAATATAAACCAGTAGGTTACTGTATAAGAAATATGGAATATATGTAATAACTGTAAGATTCCTGTGACAGAAAACTCTCAAAATGATAAAATTACAGTGGCGGAGAACAGCTAAGTGGCCAGTCACTGGGCTGGGGGAAGAGTGGATGTGAATGACAGAATGTCCTTGTGGAAATTAAACAATTCCTTCCTTTGATTATCATTTTGGTTACACAAATCTCTTTGTGTGATAACATTCAAATTAGTATATACCAAAGGAAAAAAGTGCATATACAAACTAGTAACGTTCTAATAAGGTCTGTAACGAAGTCACAGACACGCTGTTCATTCTGAATGCATACTACAGTTACGTAAGATGAAATCGCTGCGGGAGGCTGGCTCCAGGGTACATGGGAACGAACTCTCCCCAACTTCTGCAACTTCTTGGGAGTCTTAAATTATTTCAAAATATTTTAAAAAGAAGGGTGGGATAGAAGTAAGGATTAATCTGGAATTAAAGTGAATTAAGACCAAATAACCAGGCACCAACAAAAAATGTAAGAGTAAGAATCGCTGAAATACTATGTTGCACACCTCAAACTAATAAAACATTGGATGGCAACTATACTGTCATTAAAAAGTCCTGAGCAGATCCACGTTGAGAAAGGAGTTCGCCGGTTCACCTCTAGACAGACCTGCTCTGCATCAGTTACACGATATGAAGGCAGCGAGCCCTGTTCTAACCACTCCCGAATCATTTTAGAAAAAAATAGAACACTTCAATTCTCAATATTTCTAACATTTTGAATTATGGTGTACTACATAAATGTTAGTTTTACTATTTTTTCTCTCTATATCATAACTGACAGTTGTTAATATTTTCACAAACGTTTTTAAGGTCACATGACAGCCTAACTCCCCCCCTGGCTGAGATTATGTTTTTAGTTTCGCTTCATGGCCTTTCCACATCCTGGCACGGTGCACACCAAGGCCCTGAGGACTCCTACGTCGAAGCCCTGGCTCTGCTCTGTCCTTGCCTGACAAAGTCAAGCTCTCACCCTCAGTCGAGCTGAACCTTGCTGAGAGTCGGCCACTCTGCCTCCCGCCACTCCATGCCCCTGCCACATGGCTGTCCCCTGCGCCCCACACTTTTCTGCTTGCACAGAGGAAGGCCCAAGGCCCATTCTGCTTCAATCGCTCTTAAAAACCCCCACATTCTAAATGACACTTGGCACCGTAAAGGTCCACATCGTCATTTTCTTGAATGAAGGTTTGTGAAGTACACCTAACTTTATTAACACGGGGGAACTATTACTGATACAATGTTAAAGCAGTAAGATACAGAACAATCAATCAACAAGATCTTGTGTTTAAGACTATCAACCTACCCCATACGTGCATGTAGCACAAGATGTGGAAAGATACTTGACACAACTTGCTACCTGTTGATACGACTCTGGGGAGTGGGCTGACAAGGCGGGTGGAGATCAGCACACTGATTTTCACTTTATTCTACTGTCTTAATCCCCCCCCACCACCATAATTCCCCCCTCCCAGGAATTAAGACGGTATAAAGAAAAAAGCATGTAGTATCGACTGTCCTGACACCATCTCCAACAAGAATACGTGGGTGTTTACCATAAGGCGGGCTTTGTTCTAAGTGCTCCTAATGTATTGTTTCCTGTAAGTATGTGAGAACCCCTAGGAGGTCAATGTTATGAGCATGTCCACTTCATAAACGAGGCAACAAGTGTCAGAGAGGTTGAAAAACGTGTCCAGGTCACGTAGTTGGAAACAATGTGTAAAACTGTGCAACTCGTGGCACGTGTTAAGACTTTTTCCTCCCCGAATCAGGGTGTGACATTCACGCGCTCACCTTGCAGGCCGAGGCGACCCGGACGTGCTCCGCACAGAGCTGTCCACGCGAGGCCCAGCCACTTCGGGAGGCTGCGGGGGAATCAGAGTTTTCCGCACTGCCATCCTGAGACCAGAACAAACCCGAAGAGAGCAGCGTGAGGACAGGGACAGGTAGGGGCAGACACACACTCGCCAGGAACCTGGAGATGGCAGCATGAGGAAAGGGAAGGACAGGGGCAGTCACACACTGGCCAGGAACCTGGAGATGGCAGCATGAGGAAAGGGACAGGTGGGGGCAGACACACACTCGCCAGGCACACCTATGGTGAAATGAAAGCGCTGAAGTGCCCAAGTATTTTTTAATGAATTTTCAGGCATGTTATGTAAAAAGCCAAGCAGCACTACAAGGCTGTCAAGGAAACACAGCAGGTGTCTACCCCAGCCTCTTTCCTGCCCACCGCGCTTAACTCCTCAAGCTACTGCTACTTGCACGCCACGTCTCCTTTCCACCTACTATCAACATTTACACCCACAGTCAGTGTCTGCAGTCACTGTGGTGTCTATGCACTGATATTGACCTGAGCAAGCTCCTGGAAGCCAAGTGCAAATGTTGATCAAGGCAGGTCATGACCAAGGGTGTCACGTAGGAGGGACCACTTGTGCTCAGGCTGAGACCTGACCACTGGGTTAGCCCTGGCAGTCATGAGTGATCCCGACATGCCTAGTTTGGGTAGAGTGCTGGGGCAAACATCACATGAGACTGGTATGGGAGAAAACGGCTAGAACCAAAATAATTAATACCCAATGATTAATGCATCTAGATACGGTCTTTAAGACAGCCAACATCTTGAAACGGGTGACCAAGACATCACATCTCCCAGTAAAAGACAAGATAAACTGACTTACGAAGCAGTCCTAACAAAAGAAGATTCAAGTAACAACTTAAAGAGAAAATGTAGAGGAGAGAAAACAAGTGAAACTGTACTAGGAGGGCAGTGGGTTGGACTGGGTCCCCTGAAAAGACACCTACGTCCTAACTAATCCCTGGCTCCAGTGAATGCAATGCTCAGTCTTTGCAAATGTACTCGAGTTCAGCACCTTGCGATGAGAGCATTCTCCATTTAGAGGAGGCCCTAAACCCAATGACTGGCTGCAGTAACAGAGAACAGACGGGGACCTGGGACACAGAGACAGGGAGTGGGAGGTGTGTGAGCTCAAGAGCAGACTAGAGTGACAAGCCAATAGTCAAGCGGGAGAGAGGCCTGGAGCGGGTTCTCCCTGAGCGCATGCAGAAGGAACCAACACTGCAAACACCGCAACTTCAGACCACTGTGCTCAGAGAGGTGAGAATGAACTCGCGCTGGTCTTGGCCACCAGCCTATGCTCCTTTGCTGCAGCGGTCCTAGGAAACTACTACAGGGGGATGCGATCAACAGAGTCCAGGGCGGGGGAGGGAGAAAGGGGAAACCCTACAGCATTGAAGACCAAATCTCTTCCACAAACCAACTGTAAGAATAAAGAGGTGAAGAAATGTACATATTACAAGAGTCTTAAAAGATGTATCAGCTAATTATGACGTGTGCACCTAATGAGTAACATAAAACAAAATCTGTGACATCTGAGCTCAGTGGAAGTTTGAACGGTGACTAGACATGTGACATATAGGGGTCTTGGTATTTTATTTTAGTAGGTATCTCTCAATAGATACATGCTGAACAATGTACTATTTGGAATCTGTTCAAAATAACATGGTGGAGACAGATAAAACTGGCCATGAGCTATGAGGTTGATAACTGAAACTGGATTAATGGGTACACATTCATATGTTCAAAATGTTATGGTGTTTAAAGTTTTCCATAAGAAATAAACAAAAAAAGCAAGACCAACTCCATTACCCACCACCGAAAAAGCAAAAGCAGGTAAAACCACCTAAGGAGATACACCAGGGTAAACACAGGGTGACCGACCCGACCTTAAAGTGAGTGCCAGGAGCACCAGTTGTCAGTGATGAACGCCACGACCCCACAGCTGGGGAGGGTGTGTACTGGCGGCGGACATAAGTACAGCCCACAACCCAAATGCGCCAAGCACGTCCAGGACCTGAGGCACCACATCGCGCTGCGGGGCAACTCACCCGTCCGTGGCAGGCTTCTTCCGAAGGATGCTGGGCCGGGGGGAGGAGCCCTGGGCCGGGGGGCCAGTCCCAGCACCCTGGCTGTGGGTCTGCACCACGGTGGTAGCTGCCGGGGCAGCACTGAATGCACTGCTGATCGGGCTGGCTACGATGGTGGCTCCATCTGCCAACACCACTGCTGGAGGACCGCGAGGGGTCCAGAGGAGATCAGGGAGATGAAAGAACCATTATGAAAATGTCACACAACAAGCAAAAACAATCAGAGCACCAGAATCCGAGCACCATGTTCTGACTGTCCAATGTCAAGAAGACGGGACAGGACCACAAGGCACCTGCATGATCTGTGAGAACTTTCCTTTGCTCTGCGATCACAATTACTAACAAATAAGGTAAGACACGTAAAGTGCATGGTATACCTCTAGAAATGTTCTCCCAGGTCCTGTAAAACACTGCTGCCTCTCAGTCCTTAAAAGTGGCACCAACATTCTAGTCAATCTTAATTATCCGGCTTTCTATACAACTCCCAAACAATCTTAGCAGTAGTGAGAACACTACTATTATGAGGTGAATTCGCTCACAACTCAGAGTTCTTTACAGAATGCTTCTCACGTGTCAACAGCTATGAGGTTGCCTATTTCTAAAGCTCACAATGACCCCGACAGATAAGTTCTAAGCAACTCATGTCACAGAGCGGAAATGAGGGCCTAGAGGAAGGACCCCAGACAGCAAAGCCGGCAAGTGGCAGACCCAGGATGTGACTCCAGTACATCTCTTCTCTCCACACAGACTTCCACACGGAGACGAGTTACCTGAAGTCTTCCCCTCGGGAGGCGGCGGCTGTGTGCCAATGGGGGCAGGCTGAAGGCCCTGTGTGCTGATCGGCGCTGCAGAGGGAATGCCCGGGGTGCCCATTGGTGCCGGCTGTATGCCCGGGGTCCCAATGGGGGTTGGCTGTATCCCCTGAGTACTGATAGGTGCAGGCTGGATGCCCTGGATGTGGCGGGCGTGAGATGCATCCACTGTCATCAGTTGCATGGGGTTCAGGTGGACCGTAGACGCCACCCCAACACCAGTCTGAGCCGTTATGGCAGAGTTTGGGGCCTGAGCTGAAACTAAAAACAATGCAAAAAGTGACTACAGCAATGTTTGCTCTAATTTAGACACATAAGGAGCAAAAAAATATTATGAAAACAGACTTTTTCGACTATATAAGATCTAAACCCTCAGTTGAAAACAAAAAAGCACTATACAAAACTGTATACTGAAGTTTATTCCCTTCTCACTTCCGACCAAGTTGCTGTGATCTTTCTGCAGATTACTAGAAATGGCATTAAACAAGGAAAAAGTAATCATGGATTAAATTCCAAATGTTAGCCAGGCAACTGTGCTCAATAACTAATATGAAACGAAACCTCTGACACACACCCATGGTTCCCAAGTCACAAATCTCTGCTTTACTTGAAAGAACCACCACCACGGGCATTTCTGAAGCACAAGAGGTATGAATTTAAATCCCATATGCCCCCTGAAAAGACAGAACAAGCAAGCTCCCTTTCCCTTTCAAGCAAACACGTCATCTATGTGCACATTAAGCACAAACTCAGAGACAACAAAAATGAGGACAGCAGCACTCCCTCAGAGCAGCAAAAACAGGCTCTCTCACTTTGCATGGAAAGAAAGCAAACAGAAAAGGCTATTTTTCCAGTCACCAAAACGATACAGAAAAAGAAAGACGCACCCTCACGTTCATTGCAGCATCATTTCCAATAGCCAAGACATGGAATCAACCTAAGTGTGCACCAATGAACGACTGGATAAAAGAATGTTACACACACGCACGCACATACGCACACGCAGGAGTATTACTCAGCCATGAAAAAGAAGGAAGAATCTTGCCATCTGCAATAACCCAGGGGACCTTGAGGTATTATGCTAAACCAACTAAGACAGAGAAAGATAAATACTGTATGATCTCACTTACACGTGGAAACTAAGAAAAAATAAAAACAAATCAAGCTCACAGACACAGAGAACAGACTGGTTGCTGCCAGAGGCGGGGGTAGGGGTTGAGGAGTGGGTGAAATGTGGGAAGGGGGTCCAAGGTACAGACTTACAGTTATAAAGTCAGTCAGTCAAGGAGACCTGACATGCAATATGGTGACTACAGTTAGCAGGAACTGCTCACCTACAGTTGCTGTGAGAGATCTTAAAAGTTCCCAGGAGTTCCCTGATGGTGTAGTGGCTTAAGGCTTCGGCACTGGCGCTGTCAGCGCTGTGGCCTGGGTTCGATTCCCAGTTAGGGAGCTACCCACATACCAAAAAGCAAAAAAGAAAAAAAAAAAAAAAGTTCCCACTGCACAAGAAAGTTTTCTAAGTGTGTGGTGATGGATGTTAACTGCTTATTGTGGTGATGATTTCATGATATACACAAACATCAAATCATTATACTGCACACCTGAAACTAATATGTCATTTATACCTCTATTTTAAAAAAGATATAATTGAAAAAGTTTTGTAAACCATATAAAGTTTAATTTTTTATTTTGAAGAGAAAAGTTAGGACGTGTACGTTTACAGTCACTGCTGTATGGCAATTTCCCCTGTAAAACAAATAAATAAATAACCCCCAGAGCATCACTGGCTTCTTCCTGAGAAGTACACCTCTGCTATTTCTGTTCAATACTAGCTTTTGGTCATTTGCCTGCTGTAGACCCTGCAGCCCAGTCACGATTCCCTTTAGATGACCTGCCCTTTCAGAAGGACAGCCAAGACTGAACCTCTCCGTTGCGAGCATACACTCCACGACGAACCTTGGTTCACAGCCAGAAACATGCTTTTCTCCGTCCTATCCGTTCTGAGATGCTTTCCACATGCGACTTCCTTTAGGAGCACTGCACCTGACCTCCAGCCCCAAACCTCTCCACCTCACAAACACATCTTACTGCCACGCCAGACTCCACAGTTGTTGAGAACAACATGTGTCTGAGAGTCAACTCTAAAAACAGAGTCTGGCCTAGGACCTTACATGTAGTAGGGTGTCAATAAATATTTGTGGAATTAATAAACGCAGGAATGAATAAAATGGCACACGTCTGTGAGACAAGTGAAATTTCAGAAACAATTTGAGGGTAACCGATCACTTGTAAACCACAGATTATGAATACGTATTCCTAATTATATATTCACATCTATACTTAACTAATAACTAATGGACCACAACCCTCCATCTTTATAAGCAACCAGAGAGCATGAACTATTGGTCTAATCTATCATAAACTATGCATTAGAGTAATCTGAAATTTGGCAAGATTGGAGCTTATTGTATACAAAATGTTCTGTTCTATTCTTGATGTGGAAAACACCTGCTCTGGAAATTGTTTGAGATGAGCTACCACCCAGAAGACTTGCGAACAGGACCCTGGAAGCTGTTCACAAATCCCTCCCTAAGTTGTGTCCATCCACGTACAGGTTCACAGTCTGAGAGAGAATGTGACCTCTCACCTGCACCCACAATGGTGCAGATGCTGGTGTTGAAATAAACACAGCGCTGCTGACTGTGCCCTTCACTCTTCTGTGTTAGTATCCGTCAAGGCTACTGTGATGGTGAAAGACACACCTGGAATAACGATGCAGAAAAACAGATGACTGGCAGGCCCCCAAATTCCTGACAGTGCTGGTACAATGGGTTTTTACAATAAATGCTTATATATTAATAAGATGATGGTGCTAGCTCAAGAGAAACCCTGCACATCCTTCTCAGTCGACCTGCATCTAGAGAAGGGCAGGCTGGTCCCAAGTCACCTTCTCCAGAAAGGCAAACTGACCACACTGCCAGGCAGCTCACGAGGAACCTTGTGCTAAGTGCTGTCACTGACCAAAGGACTTAACAGCTTCTTGGCAGTATGCAAGACACTTTGGGCGACGATCAATTACGTTATTTTATCTCTGTAAGATCGTGAATGAAGACCAGTTATGAATTTCCTTTAAAAAGATGGTACTAAACTGATAAAGCAAAACATGAAAAAATATTCAGAATAATTCAGGTCTTCTCCCACATTAAAGATAAAACTTGGAGAAAGTTTTGTAAACCAAACCAACATATAAAACCCAACAGAGCTAGAAGAACTGTTTTCAAAGCTATCCGAACACTTGACAGTGTTTCAAAGTTTTATCAGACCAGCACTTCATAGAAATGTAAGCCGTGTGTGCAATTTTAAATTTTTCTGTGGCCACATGAATAAAGTAGAAAGTACTAGGTCAAATTGATTTTAGTATGTTTTGTTGAACCCAACACAGCCAAAATATTATCATTTCAAAATTTAGTCACTATAAAAACTTTTAATAAGGTCTTTTACATTTTCTTTCCATACTATGTTTTTGAAAGTCAGGATTTATTTTACTCTTACAGCATTATCTCAATTCAGATACTAAATTTTTATCAGAAATACCTGATTTGTATTTTGATTCCATAAAATCTACATCTTGAAAAAGTAGTTTCACACCACTAGTTGTTCCACACACACATGAAGTTTCTCTGATTCTGAGTACAACAGGAAATTCAGTCTCCTCTGCACTGGGCCCCCATCAGTGCTTGGTGGCCACACGTGGTCCAGGCTGCTGTCCTTGTTTGCATAGCGGAAGGCCAATGTCCCCAAGCTGAACAAACTGGCTTTCTCAGGACTAAAGTGAGCTGAGGGTCCCAGAGGCAAGCATGACACAAATGCTGAGGTTTAAGAACCATTCTTTCTGGACTGTCAGAAAGAACACCATTTACAAGAATGGTGAGTGTTTAGTGTAACAGGATTAACATTAAAAACACAACAGATATCCCACAAAACAATAGAAGCCCTGTAAAAGTAGTTTTATTCATTTTAACTGTACTACAATTTTAAGGTGTAATAGAAGTTGTTAACATAATTATCCTCAAGGTGGGATAAACTCATGCCAATGTCACTGTAATCACCTCTGTACAGAACTATGAGAGGGTGATTTAAAACCTTAGGGCTTCAGATTTTAGCCTTCTGTGAATTTGAAAACAAAGGCTGAAGTCAGTAAGTCCATACCAGAAATATTCACCCATCAATTTTTATCTCATTCTTGCAAAAATGAACATGTTTAAAGGCATTGTAACAGTGAGGTGCATACCTGGATACTGTCGGATGGTGGACACAGAGCTGGTGATCGGCGTGTACGTGTGTGCAGCCAGGGGGTATGCGGAAGGCGGGTACGTTGGCAGAAAGTACTGGAACTGAACAGGAACAGATGGTCTATAGGTGGAACAGAAACAATGTCAACCGAGGTGGTCTATTTCCTCCTTTACCTTCCAGTGTCCCCCTCCCCCATGTCCTCTCATTCTGCCAGATGCCAGACCACCTTTCCCAAAGGGCGTCCCCAACACACTGTTAGGTGAAAGGACACAGGTCTACAGAGGAATATTTTTAAGTGCATGAATACTATAAATAACTATATAAATAGATGTAAAACACACGTGAAATAATAATTACCAAAACTAACTCAAAAATACTCAGCCATCATAGTCTTCCCTACTCAATTCCACTTGAGAGACTCTACGCTCTGATTATTTTTACTGGCAAATTTTATGAGACTCATGTAAAACACATAATCCCAAGCTTAAACAAACTGATTCAGAGACCAGAAAAGGAAGAAAAAAATAATCCAACTTATTTTTGAGCTTAATATAACCTCAATACCAAAACTGGACAGGAAGAATATTAAAAAAAAATTATAAACAAACCTCACTTTCTGTACTGACAAAAGAATTCCTAAATAAAACTGAATCATGTACTATATAAAATTAAACACATCTTGATAAAATGAAGTTTATCATAGGAAGACAGGAATGATTCAATATCAGAATTTCTAGAATGCTTTAGATCATACTAAAAAACTAAAAGAGAACAATCATTTGAAACTTTGCAAAACATACACTACTGAGTCAAAGTTTACTGGGGAACAGAATGTTTACAGTTTCAAAGCATTTTCACACAGATTACTTGTTTACAGAGAAAAAGACCGCTTTACAGAAGAAAAAATCTGGCAAACATCCCCTTCACTGAGTAATTAATGTTGACATAACTAATAATGGGACAAAGGGATGGACAGCATGAGCTCTGGAATGTAATAGCAGGGGAAGGAACGTACCACCCAGGTGCTATCTGCTCCAAAAGTACATAACCTGAATTTATGAGAAAACAATCTGAGGAGCCCAAATTGAAGAATGTTCTATAAAACAACCGGTCTTTCTGTACCTTTACAAAAATGTCAATATCTGACCGAGGTAGAAAGCTAAGAGTCATCTCGGGGTTAGCCGTCTTGTGCTCACTAAGAGAATGTCTTTGTTCTTCAGAGATGGAAATGAGAGTGCTGGGGGATAAAGGATCATGATGCTGCAACTGTTACTCTCAGAACAAATTAAACACAGAAACGTCCAAAACAAAAATATGGATACTGGGAGCACACCCCTCAGAAGGAGAATGGCAGGATAAATACAGACATTTTCATAAAGAATGAAAGAGAGAAATTACAATGCATTACTGTCGGATGGGGAATGGGAAAGTAAGAGTGAGAAAGCACACGCCACATTTGGGGTACACTGTGGTACTGAAAATTCAGAACCATGATGAGCACGGGGCACTGCATGGGGCGTGCTGCCCACTACCTGCTGTCACTGCGGGTTTCCATGGCCACAGGGTTGGGGGAGGCCCGGTGTCCTGAGATGGGGATCAGGCTGCTCCTCTCCGCAGGGTAGTCCGGCTGGATCCGAGGAGACGTGTGTGTGATCTGCTGGGGCACCACCTTAGCTGCAGACAGCAAAACCCAATGACATCAGTACCCAACACCTTTACTGGCAGCCAATCACTCTTGGCCAGCAATAATGCTAAGAATGTAAGTACGAAGCATTAAGAAGTCTGCATTTTTAGTTCTAATCAAAATAAAAAATGAAAGTGTATGACTCCAATCCAGTAATCCGCTAAGACATTCACACTGTTACATGTCAAAGCAGGGTTCACATCAATGCTTAATGCAGTATCAGCAACCAGCCCTTTCCCCAGACCTGGCTTATTCTGAGACCCTTTGTTGAAAAGGAGAAAACTCTTTATTTAAAAAAAAAAAAAAAAAAGAACAAAAATGTGAATACAGAAATGGCAAAGACTTCAGATTCTCCTCCACAACTAACTGGGTCATAACTAATTTAGTAACATGTACTAATTGGTAATGAGCAGATACTTTCAATTTCCAGGTCTTGGTTTCATCACTTAAGTTCAAATGTTCTGTGACTGTATACAATACACTTTACAGCAAAATCAAAGTGACCACAGAGTTTTCAAACTCAACATGAGGCTCAAAGCTTGCTTCCCTCTACAATCTGCAATCAAAGCTTGCCTAGAAGATGGGGCCAAAGTGGGGCACACTTCATGGCTCTCACACACCTGTCGGTTAGCCCTGCACCTGGGACTTGGAAAGAAGAGCTGTGAGCTCAGAACTGCAGAGGGCATCTTCCTTCTTTGTAAACACCCGAGTTACACCGTGACCAGCAGTGAACCACTGGAGACCACGCTACGCTTCCCTATCACCCGAAGTGCTGCCACTGGATACCAAAGGTGAGCAGCTGCTTCCTGAGGACACCCGCCAGGATGCCCAGTGTGACCCTGATGATGGCAGCTGCGGGCTGATGTGCAGCGAAGCTGGCATGACACGTTTTCTGTCATAAGTAAGTAGAGTATGGAGTGGAAGGCAACCATGCCTGGTTTCTTCACTGTGCCCAGAAAAGGCAGGAGAAAATACTTCGAGCACAAGTGCCACCATATACACCTCCAAGAACTTGTATCTCTGGTTTTTTAAGTTAAAAGAGCGACATTCTCAATTACTAAACATAAATAAAACCTAAGGAAAACTACAATGCAGAAATCATAAGGTAGCCACCACACTAGTTCCCGAGATGATCCCTGTGCTCTAAATCCTGTGGCTGTCTCACTGTGCTGTGTGTAACACTCAGGCCACTGTCCTGTGCGGCCAGAGCATGCACAAAGAAACAGTGCAACTCCACTGGAAATGAGCGTGCCTGAGAGGTGGAACCTGCTGCTCGTGAGCAACCGGGCTCCTTTCCCCTGACCAGGCAAACGCTTATTAGTAACAATGGCTGAATTCAGTATTGAACTTCATCTGGAGAAAGCAAGTGTCATTTGAAAAAAGCCACTTAGGTGATTTTAACCTATCTCCTATACCTAAACTTGGAAATCAATGCTCTAGGGTTAATGTCAGGTTTCTCTTCTCAATGGAGGTACCTTTTTACAGGGACCTCTCGTGATATAACGAAGAAGTATTGGGTTAGTATAAAGAGGAAAATAAAGCTAGAGCATAAACCTGATAGAACTTAACTGAAACAATCACATTAAGTGGCAGATGGTTAAATCTGTTTGGACACATTTGTAGAATAATTTCACACCTAGAATTTTCACTAAATGGTTAACATTCAAAGATCAATGAGCTGGGGAGATACAGAAAAACAGTAATACAGTAACTCAGGACAGGTAACAAGTTCAGGACAGGTAACAAGTTGGTAGTTTTAGACAGATGAACGAGCACTGTCTCCTGGTACTTTCAGTGAACTGACTTCCGCAGTGTGATCTCTTAGGAAAATACAGTGACGTAACAAGAACTAATCATGAAATAATTTTTCACAGAGACGGTCCAAGACAAAACCAGAGCGCCGCCATAGGGTACACTGCCCGCCTCGCTGCACTCCGAGGCTGCTGCTAAGCGGGTCAGTGCGCACGCCCCCTTCCTCCCAAACGACTGCTGCTTTCCTGCTTTTCCCGCTGCCCTGAGTCGTGGCGGGGCATAGACTTCCTTCAAAGGTGCCCATAAAAGAGGCAAAGTTTGATGAATGGGGAAGCCAAAAGTGGAATTAAAAAGTTTACTTTGAGCTCGCAAAGATTTCTTCCCCCCAGCAAGATTATTATCCTTTTCCCCCCACTGTCAAGGCCAAACATGCATAACAAATAACATTAAAAGTGAAACTCAGTGTTGCTTTGAGAATCAACAACAGTAAGAACCCAGCACCAGCCTGGGGCACGAAGAAGTGGTCAGAGGGGCCGCACTTACCCACGGGGATGTTGGAGGTGGTCACAGCAGTGGCGTGGGATGAATGTGAGGGCATCGTCATGGTAACAATTGTACTCGTGGGAGCCTGTGTGTGTGACACAGATCCTGAAAGGGGAGAAAAGAGAAAATTTTCCAACAATGGCCTCTCCACACACATCACAGATTCTGCGGAGCCTGAGGAAAGCTCTTTGGAGAAGGTAAGCGAATTTTTCCAGCCCATGCTTTCCTCGGACCGAAGCTGAGAGGTAACAATGGACCCAGCACTCCTGCCTCCTCCTCCCCAGCCGGGAGGGAGCAGGGCTGCCGACTCACCAGCCGTGGTTGCGGAGGAAATGGTGTTGGTCGCCAAAATCGGTGCCACCGTTGCTGCTGCCACAGGGGTGCCAGTGCTGAAGATCGTTTTCTGGGGGGTGGGAGCGGGAACGCACAACACAGAGTCATGCACGAGAACCGTTCCCACTCAACCCAGCCTAAAAGCAGTTACTGACTGCAACCCTGCCAGGTCCCCAGCAAGCTCCGCATACCCAGAGACCCCCGACGGCCCTTTCTGCTCTTACCTGAGCCATAGTGTGAAGCTGCTGCTTTGGCGTCCCCAGCGCAGGGTGAGAGGGCAGTGTGATCCTTGTGGTCACGTCCCGGGACTGGGCAGGTCGCTGAATGCTGATCGCTGCAGATGGTGGGTGCTGGATCGACAGAGTCGGCCGGCTGAAAAGACAGAGAAGACAATATGATTTATAAGTCATCCCCAGACACAATGAACCAGCCAAGGCCATTTACTCTCAAGCTAGATCACAGAGCTGTATTTTTCACAGGTCTGTAAAGTCCACAGTTGAACCGATAAAGTAAAGGGCCCACTGACTTTCTCTCCTGAAACTGCCATGAGCCTCATTTTAAAAGGTATCAATGTGCACCATGAACTGAATCCATTAACCCTGTCGTTCTCAGTCTGCCCAGACTGTTATCAATGCTCTGTGACAACCTCAAGCAGGCACCACTGTCACGAACGCACCACTCTGTGGACCAAGCTGAAGACACACACTCAGGTTCTCACTGTTAGGAGAGAAGATTATAGACAGCAGCAGTTTAACCTATGACCCCTGAAGTATTGACACCCCCCACCACCATTTCATATCATTTCTTACCAAATGAAAAAACGTTAGTTATGACTGTCTAATGAAAAAAGGGGGTATCAACACAGACAGCATGTAAATTAACTGGTGAGAAGCTACTGAAACTGCAACAACAGCAAGAACACTGACAGTACAACAAGGCTGCATCCCAGCTCAGAGTGGGGACAAGTGACAATTTAATAAATGAGGTTGGGAAGATTATGTAGTTGCTTGGGAAAAAATAAAATTAGATCCATACCTCACACTGTACACCAGGATAAATACAAAACTGATCCAAGTCTTAATGGAAAATAAAAAAGTACATGAAAATAAGATAAGAGAACTCTTGAATAACCTTGGAGTAGGGGAGAGCTTTTGAACCAGTAAAAGCTTTCAAAATCCACAAGCTGTAAAAGATGAATAAATCTGACTCTGAACAAATAAGCAAACTTCCTATGTAGCAAAGCACACTACAAGTCAAAGGACTCACAGATGAAAGTGTTAGCTTCTGAATATAATAGGAGCTCCTAGAAATCAATGAGAAAAGTAATAGTCCAATAAACAACCAAGAATGTGAATAGGTAGTTTGCTAAAAAGAAAACACAAGTGGTCCCTTAACAAAGAAAAGATGCTCACTCTCACTCGTAGGAAGAGAAAGGAAATTTAAAATACAATGAGATATCATCATTCACCTATCAGATGGCAAAACCCCAAACAAGGGGCAGCGCTCTACTGTGGAAGGTGTGAGTACACAGGCACCAGTAAGCACGGGGGGCGCAATGGCAGGCGCCCCGTGGACGCCTCACTTCCTCACGTCGTCCAGTCCTCTGCTCAGGTGCCCCCCATCAACAAAGGGCTCCCTGATTGCTGTGCATGAACAAGCAAGCACCTCAGTGTCATGCCACATCCCAATCACGATACTAATTGTCCCCCAAAGCACTTTTCATCATCTAGAAAACTGTGCTTTTTCTTATTGTATGTTTCCAGGCCCTACAATCAGAAAACTCTGAGGGCAGGAATTTGCTCACTGCCTTGTCCTCAGTTCTGGGACACCAAGCAGCACATAAAGAACAAGACTCCCTCAGCATCTGCTGAGCCGAGTGAAGGAGCGAGGAAGGACAGGGAGGAGCGGTGGCAGGGTGCCCGGTGGCCGCTGTACCTGAGCGCTGAGTCGGCAGCGTGCGCTGCAGTCGTAGTGATGACTGGAGATTGAGCCCTGGTGGCTGAGACCGTGGCCACCACAGCAGGAGGGATGGTGTTAGAGGTGGTCACGGGTGGACGAGACTGTCAGGACAAGAGAAAAAATACTTCATTTAAAACAAAAAGCAAAATAAAAATATAACAAGCCTAACACTAAAAGCATAATTTGAAAGTTGGGCCTTCAAATAAATGTAAAGTTCCAAATGACAGTGAATTCTCACCACTCTGATTAAGGAATTCTCTTTTCAAAGGTTGTTATAAAAACAAGAGTCAGAAAAAAAATCTCGATTTTGGCTGGATGATCAAGTCCATCCTCTCCAAATACACCTGGACTCAAACTTCTGCCCCACTGCAGGGCACACTGGGATCCCATAGCTCGGCGGCTCCCGGGGGTGCCATCTGACTGACTCATCACACGCCAGTGCCCTCAGAGGACCCGCTCAGTCACTGGGAGGCATCCCAGCCCTCAGGGCACCTGGGACAAACTGAGGCGGGAGACTCGGGAGGCGCAGGGGCTTGTGCAGTCCCCACAGGACCATGCTCCCTTAGCACTGACGACATCTGTGTGCAAATTCTCCCCCGGCCAACCGGTCCACACTGCGTGTCACCTGCTCAGGCCCGGCCAGTGCATCCACCACCTGCGTTCTGGGCGCTGCTTCTCCCCTGACCTTGCGACATGCGGTCAAATCCACATTCTGCCCTTTCCTCATCTGCATGTCACCTCCCGACCTCTCACCCGCTGCACCCACTGTTCCAGCTTGTGTCTCACACTCGAGCGCTTTGTCTTGGTTCTTTCTCCAATCGTTCACATACCACACACACTCCTGGGGCCTCACCCATTTCCACGTGTGCTGTCAGCCAGCTTCTGTATTTCGGAAGCTCTAGGTGGACATGCGCTGGCCAGTGTCCCAGACAGCACTCAGTGCCAGTCTTTGAGCTTCCACCTCCTGTACCTGACTTACTAGGTTCATCTTTCATAGGTATTTCTTTGATCATACATTATTGCATTCAAAACATTTAGTGTCCAGTTCCCTGGTGGCCTAGTGGCTAGGATTCGGCACTCTCACTACCGCAGCCCGGGCTCAATTACCAGTCAGGGAACCACACACACACACACACACAAAAAAAAAAAAAAAAGAAAAAGAAAAAACACTTGAGTGCCTCTCTGCAATGTACAAAATGAAGTTTACACGTAGACACCACAATACCACCAGTGACACGTCACACTCCAGGAGCACTGAGGCCACAAACTGTCTTGAAAAGCAGTCGGAAAGCATGGACTATCTTCCTTGTAAAGCACAACAGGTGTGTAAAGCATGTAGGGATTCATAAGCCTCTATCCACATTGGAGGCCCTCAATTCTAACGGGCCTCGCCTGAGCACTGCAGTGACCACCACTGTCCTCCTGGTCCCTCCCTTCGCCTCCTGTCTCTGAATCCCTGTTACACGCCCGTCCTCACAACAGCCTTCTCTCAGTGCCTCTGCTCAGCACCTACGGCACGCACCCGACACCGTACAAGGCAGCCCCCAACATCCCGGCAACTAGACTGAACGTCACTTGAGATCAAAGGACGCCCCAGTGCCTCGCAGAGTGGACGACGCCGAGTGGGCGCTCCGAACTTGCTGGCTGACCCCCCACACCCCAGACGTGCCTGCAGTGGTTGGTGAATGATGTGCTGAACTGCTGGCTGGGCAGCAGCAGCGTTTGGCAGCTGGGAAGTGGGCCTCAGCACCGTGGTCACCTTAGAGCTTGACATCACGGCAGCAGCTGCTGCACCTGGAATAATCATGTTGTCGTTAGCATGGTTCATAATTTTAAAGGTTCCCATTACGAGATCAGACAATTTCACAAATTCATCCTAGAAACAGCGCTACATACCTCACTGCTAAGTATCACTACGGTCAGCTTCAAAGTACTGCCCTTAGGAAGGTTCAAAGCAGTTTTGGAACTCACTCCCTGGAATGGCCATCAGAGCTGTCGTCGTGCCCAAAATCTGACAGTTAAGTTCACAAACTTGCCACCATGTGCTTACGTTGGCAGCACTGTACAAACTACTCGATAAGGTGTCATCACAGGGCTGCCAACACAAGTACACCGTGGAAAGTCTGTAAACTTAAATCATCAGATTTGGGGATGACGACAGCTCTGATGGCCATTCCAGAAAGAGTTCCAAAACTGCTCTGAAGGGTGGACTAGGCGCTGGTGCCAGTGCATAGCTTCCCAAGGGGAGTCTATCGAAGGTGACCGCAGTGATACTCAGCATTGAGGAATGGAGCCCTTCTTCTAAAATGAGTTCATGAACGTAACTGTCTGACCTCGTATGTCCCCAGGAAAATAATCAGGATTGCTAAGATGCAGTGTGTGGGTATTCTGCAGAATGCTTCCTTTCCATCACACAGAAAAGTAACAAAACATGCCCTCAAGAGCTCAGAATCACCACATTGAATAACCTACACTGCTTCTTCAAGGACGTTCTCAAATGACACTGGCTGTTTGTGAACTGCAAGTATGTAGCACACTGTGGCCAACGCCCCCCTAGTGTCACCACCAGAAGGTGAGAAGACACTAGAACCACCAGTGTGTTTCTGCAGCACCGATGCAAATGTCAACACTGAGAAAGGCAATGACATTGTAGTACATTCATGAAAACAGGTCTGACCTTTACACAGACCCCTTGTAGTCAGTGAGCCTCACTCAGACTCACCGTGCTAAGTTATGACCAAGTAAACCTGGGTTAGTATTTGTTAATCTGACATTGCAAGCAAGGATTTGTACTCTCCAACAGAAGGTAACAATTTCTTATCAAATAGTTGAGAAGTATCATTAAATGTAATACCTCACAACCTATTAGAACTTACTTGTAAGAATAAATTCATCTCATTGCTCTGTGAGTACAAAATTTTGAGTAACTGTTATCACTACACTTTAAAAATACTCAGTATTAGTATTTGTAACTGATTTATGAAAAAGAAAGGCCATGTTTAGGCTACCATAACCTTGGGAAGTTCCTCATTAAAAAGGACAATTTTTAGACCAAATTAAACATGCGAATGCTTCAAGTTTACACACACACACACACACACCCCCGCACCGATGTAACACAGATGACAAATGCATACCAGGCCACGCTGAAATGTGGACTGCTTACTTCTGCTGTCCCACACCTTTAATAAGCTGGGCATGTTTTGTGTCACCATGTCTTCTACCGAACGTACATTGCGTTTCTGCAGTCTGAACAAAACGTGGTCTTTACCTCGAGGTAAGTGAGAAGCTCCAATGTGGAGAGGGGGCCCAGGAGCACTACTGCGGATGATGGACATCTGCACGTTGGTGGTCATGATGTGATGGAGGTTACTGGGGTGGCCCTGCAACAAGCCGGATACAATGTCACCTTCACCTGCTTGGTCTTGGGCACGGGGCATTAACCACTGCTTCTAAGAAGTCAACTACCTTCGAAGGGGGGTCAGACAGTGAGGAACCCAAGGGGAAGGACGTCTACTTTCCTCGCACAGCACACCGCACTCAGGCCTCTGCCAGAGGGCAGGGTAAGTGATCGTGAGGAGCCTCGCTAGCCGCTAGATGCCTGTAACGATGATACTACAGGCTGTCCCCTTGGGGACCCTTACTTTTCCTGTCAGTCTTTCCCACTGGTCTCTGTCTTGGTCCAAAGGTGATTTTCCTATTCTCACTGCTTCCCTCATGTCACTGCACTTGTCCCTCCTTTTCTCTAAGCCCATGCCCCTCAGCACCCAGCAGGTGCTCCCTACCACAGTTCCAGCTTCCCCCTTCCTCCTGTTCCCCCACCTGCCACCAGGGCTACTCAGTTGTGTGTGCTGGGGTTTGGGGAGGGTTCCAGCACTGTTGGGAGTGCTCAGCACATGACAAAAGGCAACAAGACAGCACATCTTTTTGGAATACTTGAAGGGAAAGAGTTTTGAGATATAGTTTTTATCATTGGTAATTTAAAATATTTAAATAAATCAAATACACATTATGCAGGCAGAGTATAATTTCAAAAAAACTTTTTAAAGTGAAAACACAAGACTTGAAGACAGATGTTCATGAGGGTACCTGCTTGAGGGACCCCAGTATTCCATTCCTTGAGGACAGACTTTGCTATCCTCAAGAGAACAGACTGCCATTTTTGAGGCTGCTCTCAACTCAGCAGCTCTGTACCCGCAGCCAAGCACGAGGGGGACTCTGCTCAAGGACACAGCCTGTCCTACCCAGACCTGCAGCTCACACCGAGGGAGCGACTCGCACACGGCAGAGGCTGGATGTCAGAGGCCGCTGTGCACACCAGCCCTACTCCCTATGGCCACCCTTCACTCTCACGCCGACCACCTCCCCCGACGCTATCCATGACCATCTGGACTCAGCACAGCGCCTAACGCACTGCTGGTGTTTGGTAAGGAATGATCGCCACTCAGGCTTCTCAGTTTGAAAATCAAATGAAGAGGAAAACACCTGTTGTCCACTGATGGTTGCCACAGGAATGGCTGAAGCTTGAGGGATGCTACTCTCCATGGTAACGGTCACCTGCCCTGGAACCTTGGGGGGAAGTGACAAGGCAGAAGGTGGAGCAGGAGCAATGGGACGGCTAGGCATGGTGGGCTTCGGGGGCGGCTGCAAACAGAAAACCACATGAGACGTATCAGCAGCGTGTCACCCGTGATGCATCTCATTCTTACTTCAAAGCATGCAAGGCAACCTGAGCACTGCCAGGAAGGAGGCAGCAGCCCTCATTGTCTCCTCCTCAGCCTCGCAGCTTTGCCAACGAAGCAGCGGCACTTCCATGTGGCAGAAGAGGGAGCGTGCAAAGCAAGGCCGAGGCACTTGCTCGAAGGCACACAGGCAGTAAAAACAAGAACTGGGAAGGAAGCCCAGATCTGTGTGGCTCACAGCCCACATTCTTGCTTCTATACAATGTTGCCTCCCCCAAGTTGGGGCGGAAGTAACCGAAACATAACCACAGGTAACACACCAGGCTATATTCTCAGATGCCCCCAAATTAGCAAGCTATTAAAACGAAACCTTGGAGAAGAGAGCCACTGCAAGGTAACACAGTTAGCATGCACCCGTAACTTGTGCAGACAAGCACAACTCTTGACTTACAGAGAGGGGCTGGCATGATAGTTCAAAACAAAACAAAGCAAAACACTTCATGAAAACTGTCAGGAACATTGTAGCCACTCTTCAGCTGTGGTTCAATGTGAAATTTTAACTTCTCCGTTACCTTCATAAGTCCCTCCGAAAATGAGAGTGGTACTGCTGGCGTCAGATGTGCCGGTGGGGCTGTCACTGTGACAGGTGTACCCGATGCAACAGCATGGTGCGTAGACAACATCTGCACCTGTGGGTAGGGCCTTACCACGACAGGCTCTTGCTTCTCTTCACGCGACTGCAGGGAGCTACTGGGGCCCATGTGCTCCCTGGCAGTGACTTCAGCATCTCGACCAGAGTCATCATTGACTAGTAAAGACACGGAGGGTAATACAGCATGTCATGTCCTTCCAATATTAATATAATGGCACACACAAGAGGGGCAGTTGCAGTTAAGTTTCAGGGTTGGTAAACAGACTATTTCCTTGTGAGACTTTCTTTTTCTTTTTTTTTTTTTTTTTTTTGGCTTTTTGGTATGTGGGTAGCGCCCTGGCTGGGAATCGAACCCAGGCCGCAGCACTGACAGCGCCAGCGCCGAAGCCTTAAGCCACTATACCATCAGGGAACTCCCGAGACTTTCTTAAAAGGAGAATATGGGCATTATCTTCCCCTGATGAACGCAGACCCCAGGAGTCACAGCTGTGGGACACGGGACTTGGGTGCAACATTGTGGCTTTCCCATTACCCTGAACGAAGGGCCTGTCCCTACCTAAAACGAGCTTGAATGGCTGAAGATATTTCAAAAGTCACAAAAACCTAACATTAAAAAGATAAACTTAAGTACAGTTCTTAAGTTCAAGAACACAGAATTTTTAAAAACAAACTTCTCAGTCCAAATCCCTACAGAGTGAACACGCCAATCTCTAGTGTGATGACAATGCGCACACTCTTTTGAGGCTCAACAATGCCACCTGCAGGAACATATCCTACAGACACACAGGTTTCTCTTTTACACAGTGAATAAAGTGCAAACACCTACATGCCCACCAACAGGACACTGCCCATAAAATCATGGTGAAGTCCCACAACCGACGACCATGATGCAACTGTAAAAATAAGAGGAAGAAGCCCTTCAGGTGCTCTTATGGAAAAACCTATAATATATATCATGAACAAACACACGAAAATAAATAGCTGGAAAAGCAAGGCACAGAACTGTGAAAAAAGCCAATAAAACGCACACAAATATATACACACTTAGGTTTGTACGTGGATAAAACATCTCCGAAAACGTCTTGGTTGTTGGAGGGAAGGAAAGTGGTGGCTGGAGGACAGAGAAGGGGAAGGGCTCTTCACAGCAGGCTCTTTTCCCTACGGAATCCTGGGCTACAAGAACACGTAAGCTATTTAAAAATCAAGTTAAAACATCAAAGAAGTGATGTAATGAAAGAAGACAGTTGGTGAAAATACCAACTCATTCTTGTCTATCATTTTTCCAAAATAATATCGTTATTTTTCTGAACGTAAAGATTATACTTACGGAAAAAAAAAATTTATTATTTGGAAAACTTTAAAACTGCTCCCAAAGGCAGCAGCAGTTAATATTTTAGTAAAACCTTCAGACACTTCTGACTTGTTTAATTTTGGGTGGGCTTTTACTTAGCTTTTTAGGTGAACTACAACCTTCATAAAGACAAGTGCATGAATGTGCACTGTACAGCTCCACAGACCTGCACAAACTGAATGCACCTGAGTAATCTGCACCCAGCTCCTGAAGCCAAACACGACGGGTCCCCGAGACACCCCTGCTCAACCCAATCCCAGCCGTTACCCTCGCAGACACTCACTGACTTCCCCTACTCTAACCTGCTGCTGTCTGCTTTCGAACTTTAGACACTCAGAGCACGGGCCCCGCCACCAATGTGTCTTGTCTCTTTCACTCACAGGGTTGAGACTTTTCCCTGTTACTGCACACAGTTACAGAGCTTTCATTGCCAGTAGTCGCTGCGCAAACAAGCCGTACTTTATCACTGGTAATAGGCACTTAGCTAGTTTTTAGTTTTTTGCTACTAGAAGCAGTAGTGCTAGTAATATTCTTGCACATGTCTTTTGGTGAACATATGTCCCATTTCTATTGGGTATACACCTAGGAGTGGAAACGCTTAGTAGTAGAGAAAATATACTGCATTATGTTTAAAATGCTCAATGAAATTTCATTGCATAGATGTACTTATAGCTTTTTGACCATTTTAACTGATGGGCTCTGGGGTTATTTCCAATTTTCTGCTATTAATAAAAACTCTAGGGAGTTCCCTGGTGGTGTGGTGGCTAGGCTTCGGCACTCTCAACGCTGTAGCCTGGGTTCGATTCCCACCCCCCGCAAAAAAACCAAACGCCCCCCCCCAAAAAAAAAAAACAAAAAACAAAAAAAACAATGACTATCTATATGTACTTTGAGTCTTTGCTCAGTAATCTCAGGGAAAAAATTTCTACAAGTACCAGTGCCGAGTGAAAAGAAAGATGTATATTCAATATGCTGCTGTATGAGAGCTGTCTAGGAAGTGTCCAGCTGCGCAGTATGAAAAGTATAGGCGTTTACAGCTGGATTTTTTCCAGACAGCCCTTGTATATGCTTTACTCCCAGGTCAGATTATTTTTTAATTTTGATTTTTAAAACCATTTTATTGAAGTATAATTTACGTACAATAAAAATGGCTACTCTAAATGTAGAGAGTTCGATGATTTCTTTTACATACATTTCCACCCACAACCTAGGAAAATGGCTGGATCAAATGGTAAACAAATGTTTAACTCGGTAAGAAACCACTGCACAACTGTCCAAAGTAGCTGTACCATTGTCAACAGCAGCGCATTCAAGTCCCGCTGCATCTCATCCTCAACGATTCCTGACACACAGACATCCCAGTGGGACCTCACTGTGGTTTTAATTAGCATTTCCATGGTAACTAGTAATGCTGAACTTTTCATGTGATCGTAGCCCATGTTCATATACAGTATCTTCCCTTAGTATTTGTTCCTATCTTTTGTCCACATTGAAACAGCTTTATTGAGGTACAATTTACATAAAGTCTACTAACTCTCATACAACTAGGTAAGTTTTCACAGAAGTACACAGGACTATCACCAAACCACAATCCTGATACAGAACACTGTCCATTACACCCCCTTGGCAGTGAATTCCCTTCCCCCACACCTACTCCTGAAACGGTTGATCAGTTGATCAACTTCCTATCACTACCACTCTGTCTGTTTTGGAGTTTCATGTAAACAGAATCAAACAATTATGGGGTCCTTTGTGTGTGGCTTTTCTCTCAATACGTTATTCTACCATCCATGAGTGTGATCCATGATGCTGTGTGTATTGGTAAGTTTGTTCCTTTTTATTGCTATTTACCTGGGTTAATACATAGGAATGGGATGGCTGGGTTGTCTGGTAATTTTACAAGGTACTGCCAGTTTCCCAAAGTGGCTAGACTATTTTGCATTCCCACCAACAATGCATGAATTCTATTTGCTCCACAGAAACATCAAAACTTGGTATTGCTGGTCTTTCAATTCCAGTCATCCCAGTGGATGTGCAGTAGCTTCTCACTGTGGCTTTAATGTGCACTGCTCTTGAGGATTTTTACTGCTGAGTATCTTTTCTGTGCTTATTGGCATTTCAATAGCATCTCTGGCCAAGTGTCTATTTAAATGTTTTGCCCATTTAAAGAAAATCAGGCTGTTTGTCTTTTCACCATTGAGTTATAAGAGTTTTTTATATATTCGGGATGTAAGTCCTTTGCAGATAAATTTATTGCAAATGTCTTCTTTCAGTAGCTGGACTTATAAATTGCTAATGGTGTCTTTTAAAAAGCAGTCATTTTTAATTTTAATAATGCACAACATATCAGCTGTTGCTTTTAGAGTGTTGTGTTTTTTCTTGCAACCTAAGAAATTTTTGCTTACCGCCAAGATCACACACAATTTCTCCAATGCTTTCTTTCAGAAATCTTAAGTTTTATAGCAGGCCCATGACACATTTTGAGTTATTTTGTGTGTGGTGAAGGTAATAAAGGCCAAGGTTCCTTTTTTCCAAGTGGATACTGCTATGCTAGCAATATTTTTTTGAAAAGACTATCATGTCAATTACTGAATTATCTATGTACTTTTGTCAAAAATCAATTGACCATTATGTGTGGGTCTATTTCTGGATCCTTTGCTTTGTTCCAAGGATCTGCATTTCCATCTTTATGCCAAAACTACTTCTTGAATTGCTCGGTTTTACACCAAGTCTTGACAAAAGGCAGCAAAACCCTCCAACTTTCTTTATCTGGTCAAAATAACTTTGATATTCTAGGTCCTTAGGTTTTCACATGTATCTCCGAATCCAGGCTGCCAATTTTTATAAAAGAGCCTGACGGGGTTTGATTAGGATTTGACTCTATAAATCCCTTGGTAGAACTGATACCTTAAAAATACTGAGTTTTCCAATATATGAAAATGGCAGCTCTTTCTGTTTATCTATGTCTTTCATTTCTCTCAGCAATGTCTTACACGTATTTTGTTAATTTGTCCTAAGTTTTCTGTGGTTTTTTTTTGTGTGTGTGCGCCATTGTAAACATATTTTAAAAATTTCATTGCTCACTGCTAGTATTTAGAAATAAAATTAATTTTTTATATTAAACTTTTATCCTGTAACCATTACTAATTTCATTTATTAGTTCTAACAGCTTTTTACAACCATTCTTTAGGATTTTCTGCATAAACGATCATGCTATTTGTGAATAAAGACAGTTTATTTCTGTTTTTCCATTATCAATTTATTTTTAACTTTCCCCAATGTCCAGATTTTCCCCTAATTAAATTTTAAGGAAAATGGATGATTTAAAAACTTTCCCCCAAACCTATCTATCCAGAAAGACTTCGGTTTTTGACCATGTCATTAAGATATAATGTTCTGACCATCCCCCATTAAGCTCTTTTTAGAATATTTATCATTTCCTTCCAGATTTTTGGAGTTCTCAATTTATTTATTTTTACCAGAACAAAATCCTGAAGCAGTAATTAAGAGAAGTGGTTGTAATCTATTCTTCCGAACTCTGAACCTGTACTTTTGAGGTGCTCAGGACCCCAAATCACTTCTTCTGATAAGAGCGCCAGAAAGGACAGACAAGGTGTAGTGGCTTAAGGCTTTGGCGCTGGCACTGTCAACGCTGAGGCCTGGGTTCGATTCCCAGCCAGGGAACAACCCACATACGAAAAGAAAAAAAAAAAAAAAAAAAGAAAGGACAGACATCTGACTACTTACAGAAACTTCCTTTTTGAGCCACTGATGAAAAAAATCACACTACTCAGAAGCAAAATTACAGACAATTTTGGCCTAAGTCAATGATTTCCTTCTCAACAAGATTTCAGGGCAATTATTGCTAACTGATACCTTTTTAAATGAACTGTTTCATTCTTTGCAAAGAATAGATATTCAAAACTATTCTCCTTGGCTATGCTCTTTTAAATTATTCTGCTGTGAACGTACATGAAAAACAAAACAGTGCCAAAACATTTATGGAGTAAGGAACTTTAAGTGGGGCTATAAGACCTTGTTGATCACTGCTCTGTGCCTCACACGGAGGCAAGCATCATACACACAAAAGCACACGAGACAGACATGCTCCTGACTTTCAATCCAGGTCTTAACCTTTACTGCTGTGGAGGATGGAGTCTGCACAAACTTCCTAGAGAAAGTGACACTTGACACGAAACCTCAAGATCAGCAATTAGTCAGATAAACAAGTGTGGAAAGGAAAAAGGAAGGTTGTGACAAAAGTGAACGTGTAAATGCCCAAGGTCAAGAAAATCGAAAACTCTGTATCACTCATTCAAGAACCATAAGTAGCTACTACTAAGCAGGAGGCAGAGAGCAGCTTAAAGTTACTTCAAGACTAAACAAAAGTAAAATAAGTTTATAACAAAAACTAAGTGGGCAGCAAGGAAGCAAAGCACTAGAAAATGCGGCTGAAACATGAGGCAAAGGGCCACAGCTCAAAGGCAAGAGACAAAGGCAGAGCAACGAAAGATGATGCCCAAGTTCCTGGTCTGAGCAATGAGTAGACAGCGGTCCCATTTACCATGATACCGAACACAGGACTAAGGCAGTGAGTAAGTACTTCACTCCACTTTGCAGTGTGATCTTTTTACTGATGTGTACAGAGTTCTTCAACCTCAGCACTGTGGACCTGACTGGATTCTGTGCTGTGGGGGGCAGTCTTGCACCTGTGGGATGTTCAGCAGCATCCTCGGCCTCTAAATACCAGATGCCAACAGCAATTCCTAGTTGTGACAATCAGAAATGTACTTCAACATTGCAAATACCCCCTGGGAGGCAAAGCCACACACCAGTAAGCACCACTGATCTGCAACACTCCAAGGGCATACAACTAAAAACCAAGTTGCATGTACATGTATATGTTTTTTAGCCTCTTTTCCTAGATAGTAAGGAAGGCAAGACCTATGCTTTACACACCCTTGGGCTCCTCATGGCACTTACTACCAAACTCTAGGCCTCAACTACACAAGAAGACATTAATATGTTACAAAGTAGTTCTTGCAAGCATGCTTTTCTGTAACTTTCATGTATATTCTAGTATACCTGGATGAAGGGATTAAAGCAGGAATAAAAAGACTTGTTTAAATTAGAAGTATAATATACCCTTTCTTTAAATTTCATAACCTAGTATTTACTAAAATCCCACAAGGAATTTGCTAATTTTAAAGCAGGAGGCAATACAGAAGAACATCACGCATCTCACCTGTAGCTGCTGGGTTTACCAGTCCTGCGGAACCACTGCCTGCAAGCTGGGAAGGAGCCTGGCTGAGCCCCGTGGAAGGTGTTCCTAACCGGGGGAACTGCTGAGAGCTCATCTCCACCTGCAGGGCACACAGTATTGTGGTTATTACGGGGTTCTGAGATTAGAATCCTGAATGAGAAATTAAAGCCTCTTTATTATCTGTTCCTTCCCTCAGGAAAGCAAATGTAGCATCAATATCCAAAACAATTACTTGTGATCAATATACAGTGCAGAGATTACCCAAATTCTTTAAGTTTTGGATGCACACAGGTTCAATTAGTAGTAAAATCGCATGGTGCTGGGGGACGCTATGGCCCTCCATAAACACTTGCGGACTGCCACACTAAAAAATTCAACATTAAATCTTGCACAACAGTCACAATACATTAACACAATACACACATGTAGCTGTATAAAGTTTTAGGGAAAATGTCACGCCCTTTTGAGAGACTTAACCCACACACCAAGGTGAACACTCATCAGTATGTCAAAGGAGGAACCGGAGGGGAGATGCCCTGTCCTGAGAAAGAATCAGAAACCTCTCATTAAGACCCGATTCAAAAAGAGTTCTCAAATACCCTTTTTTCTGCACAGGCCTCCATTTCCGGATTTTCTCCCCCTCCCCCTTTCACAGACCCGCAACGAGCTGTAGGGACCCAAGATCTTCACCACCTTCTCTAAAATCGACTCCCACTTTTGCCTCAGGAGCCAAGCTCTGTGGATACCCCCGATTCGCCCGAACCCCACCCCCACCTCAGCGCCCCCAAGTGAGATCGGAGAACACAGGTCTCCAGATACTTCGGGTCTCTGAGATTGCGTCTGGGGGCGAGGGACAAGCGTTCTAGGGAGCCCCAGGACAAGCAGTAAGCCCCTTTACCTGCAGCCGCCGCCCGCCGCCCGCCCCTCCCGCTTCTATCTCGCCGGGCTGGGAGTGCCGCGTAGGGCCCATCGCGGTGGCAGCGCGGGTTCCGGGGTCGCGGAGAGGACTCGTGCGCGGCGCGCCTCAGGCCCGCCGCTGACCAGCCCCTCCGCCCCCCTGGCCCCGCCAGCCGGCCGCCGCTCCGTTCCAGTTCTCTTCCCCCGAACCTGCCCCTACCTCCCCCGCCCGCCCATTGGCCCCAAGACAGGTGCGTCACTCTGGGGCTGGCCCCAATCCGCCGCGGCCTGCGCGTT
>PVJL010010510.1:0-48895 GCA_004026885.1 Lyroderma lyra | reverse complement strand
TTAAACTATCGATTGTGTCCATGGGTTATTTGTTTCTTCATTTCTTTTTTTCTTTGCTTTCAGTTTTATATTCCGCATATGAGTGAAATCATGCAGTTCTTTGTTTTTTCTGTCTGGCTTATTTCACTTAGCATGATGATCTCCAGGTCCATCCATTTTGTTGCAAATGGCAATATTTCATCTTTTCTTACAGCTGAGTGATATTCCATTGTGTATATGTACCACAGCTGCTTTATCCAGTCATCCGTCGCAGGGCACTTTGGTTGTTTCCATGTCAGAGCTGTCATTGTACTCAAAACCTGACAATTAAGTCCACAAACTTGCCATGGTGCACTTACGTTGGCAGCTCTACATAAACAACTTGGTAAAGTGTCATAACCTTGGCAAGGTGGCGAGTTTGCAAATTTAATTGTCAGATTGTGGGCACAATGACGGCTCTGATGGCCATTCTGGAAAAAGAGTTCCAAAATTGCTTTGAAGGGCGGACTAGGCACTGGCATCGGTGCACAGCTTCCCAAGGGGAGGACTTCAAAGGTGATCGTAGTGATAGTCAGCAATGAGGTATGTAGCACTTTTTCTAGGATGAGTTCACGAACTTAATTTTCTGACTATGCTAAAGAAGGGAAATCATTCAAGAATTGTAGTTTATGGTTTTCAGAAAATGTGCATGTACACACACACACACACATACCACAATAGGCAGTAATTAGTGACTTATATTTTGACAAGCATTCTTTATGAGAAATACATATTTCCTACTAACAATTTTATGTCTACATTTATAACGGGGTTTTTTCCCCACATTTAGGTCACTTAAAATGAAGTTCTCTATTATTTAGATAATTCCAGTATTAAAAATAGTTATAATAAGTAATCAATATTCTGTTGAAATAAGATTGCTTCCCATAGCTTGTTAAAGTTAATAAGGAAAGTTATTAATATAAAATATTGAAAATGTACCCTTCTTAACTGCATATATAGCTTAACTTCCACTAAGAAGGGCCCATCACAGGCTTGCTCCATGCAGTCTATAAATAATAGATAATGAAGAAAGAACACCAAAGGTGCCAGGAAAGCTAAATTAACCCACATATTACAGAGCTTAGAGAGAGTGACAGTTAATTTGTATTTAATTATGTTTTACTTGAATCAATATTCATTGCAATGACTTTTATAAGAAGACTTCCTTCTCCATTGACAAAATCTTCACTTTGTCAATTCACTTTGATTAATCAGATGAGTTTAGTTGAGTAATATCTTCAATAGATTTGCTATATTTTTGGAGTGTATGAACATTGACCATTACTTTTTATTGACTTCAAACATGGACAATAAAACATGACATTTAATAATGTAGAAGAGAAGTTTAAGATAAATTTTATTTTTTGGATTAGATCATTTGTGAATGAACTGTTTTTTTTTTCTCCCAGTTTTGACATGAGATTTTTGTGTTTATCCTAAGAATTTAGTAATGTCACTAGGTTCTACTCTGTTGTTTACTAAAATTTCAATTAAATTAAGTTCATTGCTTTTTCTGGATATATAAGGGCCCCTTGGATTTGTATGTTCAATTTTTCCTTCATTTCATATATTTTTAAAATAATTGAACTATTAAAAATTTTAAATACTGTATTCTATTCTTTTTAGTATTTTGCCTTTTTAATATAATGCTAATTTTTTGTTTCTGTTTCATTTATTCTTTTCTGCAGTCACCCAAATCATTGTTATGTTTTATCTTTCTGTCAGTCTTACAGATTTTTCTAAAAGCTCCATAGCTCCATTTTTATTTATTGTTCCATTTACTTTGTGTTATCGGTGATTTTATCAGGTGTCTTTTTCACATCTTTAATTTGGTTTTCTATATAATTGAACCTATTTTTTATTACTTCTGATATCATTCATCTAGTGAGTCAGTCCCTCTGTCTTCCTAGAGATTAATCATCTTATAATTTTATTCTTTATTTGAAATTTATATGCAATGTGCATAATTTCTAGTTACAAAATATTTGCATACTTTCTCCATTGCTTTCAATGGAGTAATTTTTGTCCAATTCTTATATTTGAGAAAAAAAAAGAAAAATTAGTATGGAATTTTCTTGGCTACACTCTTTGTTCATATGTTGAATTTTCTTGGCTACTCTTCCGGTTTACCAGGATATGTCTTGAGTCCTCTAGTTAGAGTATGTGCTGAAATTCTTTAAGCTGAAGAATGGTATTCAACAAGCTACATGGTTAAGACACATGGGTGGAGCTATGGATAGTCCCAAGCAACATGCTTATACATTTTCTTCATATGGTTCTTGAAAGCATAGAAATTCAGGGCCACTTTTACCCAATTAAGCAAATATTGCTTACTGTAGAATAAAAACCCTCAAGATTTTGGTGTATCCCTTCATGTTGTAGTGAGCTCAAACATGAATGAAAATATGAATGAGTGAGAGAATGGATGAATACGTAAAGGCATGTTCAGCCATATCCTTGAGGACCTGAGAATGCTCTCCATACGTGAAGGAAAAGGGACTCCGTATTTAAGAAGTGTCCATTTTCCTAATACTCCCAATTGCAATATTAAACATTAAATTTTTCTCTAAAGAGAGGGTTTATGCTAACCAAACCATTTTAGTTATTTAAGTGAGTGGAAAATATTATAGGTGAAAAAAGATAAAGTCCAAAATTTTCTTTTTGTTGTTGTTATTATCTTTTTAATAGCTCCTACTTATATTCTAACATGCTCTGCTTTTGGGAAAAACTATATGATATCATTCTACCAGATCTTCTTTAAATTTGGATATTATCTAATTGTATTTGTTTTTTTTCTATTTTAATATAGCAAAATTTCCTCAATTTTTGTGGTATAATATTAGAATGACTCCTAGTTTTAGCATTTTGGCAATGGTAGTATTTCTTTCATTATTGTCCTTTTCTTTTTAAAATAATTTTGCATTCACAATGAAATATTTCCTGGACATTTTACTTCCTTTTCTTAATTTTAGCTCCATATTCCTAGCTAATCAGAGACATCTAAACTTGATAGGAGCAGGTGTAACAGTAAAATTTCTGTCCTTTTCACACACCATTCCTGGTGTTCAGTGTGACAAAACATTAGATGAAGTTAGGTAGTCCCTGGTGTGAAGTAGCTGTTAAAAGCACTGCTGCTCTCCCGTCCAAGGACTAACAAGGTCTGACCCTCCTTAGCTTCCATGATCAGGCAGGATTTGGAGTGTTCAGGGCAGTATGGCCATATATAAATGCCTAACCACTATATACTGTATACCAGATGCTAATATAAAATAATATTGAATGTCAGCTATAATTAAAAAATAGTCATGGGGATGTGTAGTCCCTTGTGGAGAATATCGCTAATAATGTTCTAATAACTATGAACAGTGTTGGGTGCGTGGTAGACTTGTTGGTTTATCACTTTGGGAGTTATGTAAATGTCTGATTACTATGTTCTTCTGTACACCTAAAACTAATGAAAAAAAAAGCACTCATGTTCTCATTCTCTCATTTACATTTTTAGTTTATTTCTCTTCTATTTCACAAATTGATCTTTTCATCTTTGCTTACTTGATGTAAATGTGGAAGTGTAAAGAAGTAGAACATTCTAAGGTTAACCGGTCATTCTGCTCTTTTCCAAGAACTTAGAATCAGCATAAGGCTGATGAATAACAGACCCATTATTTCTACTTGTCAGAGTTAACATGCCAGTGTTGTGCTAGGTTAGGAATATTAATGAAAACTTTGTATAAGCCCAGATCTTTTAAGAGTATCTTCTTTATATCCTCCATTTCAAAAAGGTCTCACCTAGTCATTTTATATTTTGACCTCATGAAAACTCTAGAAAAAGTTTACATGCTCATAAAACCATAATTTATTGACATAATTTGAGATGGAAATCACGTAATATATTTGAATATGTATCCTTATATAGTGGAAATATTGCTGAAACTGTTTATAAGTTGTTCATTTTGGTAATGATATACAGGAGTATTCTCTACTTAAAATGACTTTGTTTTGAAGCCTATTGTAAAGGGAAAAGCGATTTTTCATATAAGGTGCTTATTTTTATGTCCTATGTATATGTTCTTTAATCTACTTTTTAGGTGGAATGTGCATGAGAGAGAGAGAGAGAGAGAGAGAGAGAGAGAGAGAGAGAGAGTCTGTGAGTGTGTGCTGTGTTGGTGATATTATGAACAAATATAATTCTCTTAGCAATGGAATCCCTTCTTAGGGAAAGACCTATTGTTTTGGAATCAATATATTGATAAGTCAATTGAAGTGGAAAATAAGATTTCCCTAAAAACATGGTTGATTATGATAGGCTGCCTTTTAAGATAGTCTGCAATGATCCATGACTCCCGGTATTGAAGTCTTTGTGTGTGTGCGTCCCTTTATTTGAGTGTGGGCTTAACCTAATGAATCTCCTTTAGATGTCATTTCCAAGATTAGGTTACAAAAAAGACTATAACTTTCTTCTTGCTTCCCTTCCCTCTGTCTCTTCTCTCTTGCTCAGATGAAGCAAGCTACCCTATTTGAACTATGCTATGCAGAGGCCAACTTGGTTAGCCTCCAGACAACTAATGAGTTAAATCACAAAACTGAACTTGAAAGTGAATCTTACCCCAGTGGAGTGTTGAGATGATTAGTCTTGACTGAAATCTTGATTGTAGGCTGTAAGAGACCTTGAAACAAAAGACCCAGATAAACTGCACCCATACTTCTGACCGACAGAAACTGTGTGATAAATATTGTATTAAGCCACTAATGTTGGGGGCAATTTGTAGTAACTAATACATTGAGTTCGAATACATAATCTGTTCTCTGATAAGTCATAATTTTTCCTAGTGGAAGAAGAAAAGGTAAAGGCTTGAGATAGATTGTTCCAACAGTAGCAAATGTGGCTTTTAGTCAGAGGGATGCTTGGCAAGAACAATTGAGGTGACTAATAAGAGTTATTAGGGAATTTTGCAGTGTAATATGAAATGTAAAGTTTCCCACTAATTTTCAAATGACATCTTTAGTATAATCTATATTATTGAAAAGTATACTCATATTATTGAATAAGATCTCTACCAAAGAGATGTAATACTGTATAGTGAATGACATAAAGACGATAGCAGGGGACAGGAAACCTTGAGGAAGCTCTTGGGAGACAAACCACACTGGTGGTACACCTTGTTTATTTAAAATTAAGTTTACCTCTTTGTCAATTGACTACATAATTTGGCTCCAACTAAGTTAAATTACAGTCACACTTATTTTGGAGGAAAATGTTATTGGGTAATGTTTATGGACCCAGATTACTAACTGTCAAAATTAGTGAACAGTACAACTTCTAATATTATTAAACATTTGGTAAGAAATGTAGACTAGAATATATGTATTCTAGTATACACACACACACACACACACACACACACACACACATACAGTGTTCATAATTTGACATTTTCCATGACAGTCTTATTATAAAAAACAAATTTGCTTTTGGCCTTTAAATATACTTCCAGGGAAAATATTCAGGCTGAGATAATGTAAAAAATAAACTTCGGAAAAAAAATCTATTTAAATTACATGTAATAGGAAGATATTGGGGATAAGAAAAAGCCCATAAAAATCATATCTATGCTCATGAATTGGAGAGATGTTGATGTGGGAGCAATCTACATTAACATTATTTTTATTATGTGTGTTTCTTAATTCAATTAGAGATAACCAGAAGGTATAAAAGACATTCAGGATTTTGGGGAGGTATCGAGTGATGTAGTTCTCCCAGGTCTTTGCCAAAAGCCTGAAGTTGGGATCCTTACTTAGTTAAAAATGTATTCAATACTCACTTTAAAAACAAAAAAATGAAACTCTACTGTATAAAACAAGGAAACAGTTTGTCTTTCTTACCCACTGTATCCCTGTATGAAATTAATTACTTTCTTCACTGGTTTCAGAGAAATCTGAGATAACCACCACACTTTGTCACTGTTAGTAAATAATCTAGTAACTTCTAGATATGATAATTATATTCCAATAATTTAAAATGATTGGATAAAATTCTAAATTTTATCCAAGTGTAAAATTCTCCCTTTCCTGGCTCAGACCTGCTTCAAGGCTAGAAGTCTTCAATGTAGTAAAGGCAAAACAGTAGTAGGAGTTCCCTGGTGGTGTAGTGGCTTAAGGCTTCAGTGTTGGTGCTGTCAATGCTCTGGCCTGGGTTTGATTCCCAGCCAGGGAACTACCCACATACTACAAAAAATAAAAAATAAATAAAATAAAATAGGATTTGCAATTAAAAAAAAACAAAACAAAACAAAAAGTAGCTTCTTTTTTAATTTTTCCACTGTTTTCTTCTGCTCCTCCCTATCAGCAACCGGACTGTGTGTTTCAATTTCTTCATCTTTGGAACTGTGACAGAGACATGGTGAGTCAAGATGTCACTGTCTTTCGGCATTAGTGCTCTCTGGGCTTGGCAAATGAAATTAGGGAGCCCTGGCTAGATCTATGTGAGATAGAGCTCTTGAGAGCTAATCCTTTTCCTTGTAAAGGACTTTTTTTAGGGTTTCTGGGAGACACCTTATCACTTAGGATTTGTTACTTTCAGTTCCCTCAATTCAGATGTCTCCTTTGCTTACAGCTTTGCTTATCTTTTTGTTTTTTATGGTCCTTCCCACACTTATGAACTCTGTCAGGGAACCATAGCTTCTGCCGGCACCTGTCTCAAGAATAAATCCCTTTTCAATCCCTCTAGATCAGCTCTTACTTCCTTCATGGTCCCATTTTGCCCCTAACCACCGATGCTAGGACAAGCCTTCCCAGCATTGTCATTGCACTTCCCTTCGTTGTCAACAAAACTACTTTCAGAAGTAATTATTCTAATTGAGTAATGTCTCAAAACAATTTTAAACAAAAGTTAGATTTTATAAACTGTCTATTAAAGTAATGATTACTATTAAAATCTTATCCATGGACATCTGTTTAAAAATAAATGTGTGGTAACTACTGTCAAAAAAAATAAAAAATAAAAAAATAATAAAACTACTAGGCACAAAGTTTAATTTAATTCTTACTCTGATCTTTGCTCTAACATAATGCCGGGGTTATGTGTCATGTTCTCTGGTCTCCATGAATTCCCTCATCATTTTCACGCGAGGATAGGAGTGTGATGGGAGGAAAATATGCCATAAAACTTCACAATTTTTTTCCAAATAAATTATTTTCCTGTTTTTGGTTAAGACTATTAAGTCTTTGTTAAACTTTTGGGGTGGTTTTTGAATGAAGGATTACCAGATATTTTTAGAACTTTGTGCATTTCCACATAACACTTTACTTTGAAATATGGAAGTGCTTCCTTAAAGGAAGCACTTTCTGGTTCCTTAGAGTTCTTTGTGAAAATCTCTCTAATTTGGCTTTAATGCTTAAATGTATGAATACGTTCACTCTAAATTGCTTCACAATTTTTTCCTCAATTTTTTTGACATATTATAAAATGTCAACTTTAGCATTTCTAGTCTTTTATTTGGAACTTTATTTATTATTGCTCAACTACAGTTAACTACAAGTTCTAAAGCTTATACATAGGAAGAAAGCAATATTTTACTATACAATCTTGAAGTGCTGCAACAGAAAAACAAACTTTAAAAATGAAATTTAATTAGAGAATTACTGAGTTTGTGGACCATTTTACTACTGTGTTGTGAGAGTGACTTTTAAACTTCAATTTCAAGAGAGGTTCAGATGCCTTTGAAAATATACTACTTACCTGTTTGAATAACCCTAAAAACAACCTTAGATCAGTGAGCTCTGAAATTAGTAATAAAAGGAGTTCAATAGTATCCTTCCCATTTACACACACACACACACACACACACACACACACACACACAATATTAGAAGGGGTCGTAAAGAAGTAAAATATGTAATTTTTGAGCACCTACCAAAAGCTGGGTAGTATTCAATATTAGGAATTTTAGTCTTCATAACAGTCCCATTGTATCTCCCTTGAAGACTTCAGAATGGAAAAGATTATATATCTTGCCTAGAGGTATGCAGTCAGGCACAGCATTTCAATCTAGGTTTTTCTGATTTCACAGTCAGGTCTTCCTCCCCCACTCCCACTCTAATATGCTACTTGTTTTCCCAGGATAGTATTTTCGTTGACACATTTTAAAGTTCTGCATACCACCTGAAAAGAAACAGAGGCCCAAATTACTCCTGTCAGTAATAAAATAAGGTTCTGTTTGTTATTCCTGCAATTCCTTCATCTATAATATATTTTAGAAATTTTTTGGTCCTGTTTGGAGAGAGAATAGGGGATCTGGATAGTTAAATAAGGCTGAGGTAAAAAATAACATTGAGATGTAATTCTTAGAGGTAAAGGGTCAGAAGAATAGCAGCATAGAGTTTTCAGACACTCAGAGGACAACTACATATGCATAGCACAACAGATTGTTAGGGCCTGTGAGCTACAGATGAAGGAACAGATTAGAGAACAAAAGCTACTTTCATCATTTTCTATAAACAAAAATATGCAAGAATATAGTATTTGATCAGGTCAAATAAAGAAAAAGTGTTTCTGTCAATCAAGGCTAATAAAACTGGTAGGAGATTCTCACAGGCAATTGTATACCAGTTTGTTTATTCAATAATAAAAATTTCTAGAACTATTAAATCAGTGATTACCTAGTCAATGAAAAAAAATGCTGTATCTTATTGTATTAACCTACTGTTAACAAAATATATTACAGAAAAGGGCAAAATTCATAGAGAACAAATTAATATTTTCCACTTTATTCACCATTCTCTTCTGAATTGTTGCTGGGAGCTATCAGTTGTGATAATGTGAGCACAAAGAATAAAACCTCAAATTACCTATTCAAAAGATGCATAAGTAAGTGAAATTTAGTCAAGTTAACAAGCTTTTTCTTATTTGGGGATAAATAAACTGATTTGGAGTTTTATTATTTGCTGCTACCATTTAAATTATATTTTTAAAATTTATTGAACATTATCTGAAAGTACTAGAACTTCATTATGGAATAGAAGGTGATTCTACTCACAAGTGCGTGAACATTAATATTTACAAAACAGATACAAAAATTTTTTTACACATAATCACATTTAGTAAGTTTGAAGGCTAAGGAATAAAGTGGTACAGGGCACGGCTCGTAGATTAAAATGAAATAGAAAATTAAATGTTATAAATTTACCAGAAATGAACATATTATGCAGCACAGATCCTTGCTAATCAAATTTACATAGAACTTATATGCAAACCATAATGATATTATGTACTCTATAGCATGTCTCCTGCAATTGTAATGTATGTATCTGTTATTTACATCATGTACTTCCTCAAAATTAAAGTTGGTAGATATAACACAGTAGACATCAAGTGTCTGCTTTTGGTGACTATAGACTCGGAAGATAGTCTTTAAAATATTTCACTTAAATGTTAACTTTGTCTTTCTGTCTGTCTCTCTCCATCTCACTTTAGTTCTATGTATAGGATATTAACTTGGAACTTTTCTCCCTAAGTTTACATTTAGGAACAAAGGCTGAGGACTAAGTCTGAAACTTCCTTAGCCATAAAACTATAGATGGTTACCACTTTCAATTTCCAAAGCAAATCAAAGCGAAGTGCTGGAATCTAAGCAGCATTACAGAGAATATGGTAACTAAGACTTTTGTGAACCATAGTAGACCACCTATTTATAATTTAGCTTGAGAGGCTATACATTGGACCTGGAATTACCTTGGAGAGGTTCAGATTCATATCTAATTATTAATGTGATTAATTAATTATATTTAATATATAATTGATATATAATTACTCATTATTTAACATAATTAATAATTTTAAAAATAATCATTGAGTTCAACTCCTTTTCTCAACTTCAAATACAGTGAAATGAAAGAAAATTCCAGATTGGGAGACACAGTGTACTATGATCTACATGTAGTGTAGTTCTCTACACTACAAACATGTAACACATGATTGTAGTGTAGAGAACTGACATCAGGAAGTGTCTATAGCAACCAAGAGACTGGGCCACTGGCCCTATTTATTATACCATGATCCTATGTGTAATTCACATTGAAGCAGGACTTGGATCTTCTGAAGACCTGAACGAGAAGTATATGGAAGCTTGAGGAAATCTCAGCAAAAGGTCTAAATAATTCTTCTGATTATCCATGGACCGAGGGTAGTATTATAAATGATCAAGCAAAGAAGTCACATTTACACAGATGAAAAACCTTTAGCAAAAGGATCTTATCCATAACCCATGAAATTTCTCTGTGAAATAATTGGCTTTCAAAAAACTTGAAGCCAACTCAAACAGTACCCAGTCAAGTAAGACTTTTTCTATTCCTATAGCTTTGACTCATGTAGGAGAGCTAAGAAACTCAGGTTAGCAAACTGAGAAAGAGGGAAAGAGAATTTAGGAGAGGAAATAAAGATTACTGTGACTCTCTTCTAAAGGTTGGCTTCCACATGCCCCAACTGAAAGAGAAGAGCTTTAATTGTGAATGAGAATTGTGGTTTTCACACTGGGCTAAGTATTATAATTATTACATGAGGGAATAAAGTGATGAGAGTACTTCTATTTTTCTAATATGTAAGAGTTGAAGACTGTCTAAATTTTCATTCAGGGATAAAGAACTAGCCCAAATAAAGGCTAAATTTTAAATGCTTCATGATTGAAGCCCGTGTCCTGCTCTTTCAATGTATTTGATTTAAGCACATCTTTTATTGGGGGTGAAAATTCATGAAAAGACATACCTAGCAAAATCTGCATAATCACATGGTAATGGTATAAGTAGTATTGTAGTTGCTTTACACAGTGTGCTCAATGCCAAGAAATACATTTAGAAAATGGCCAGAATAGAAAAACCACAAGGTAATAAATACAAACTTTTTCTGTGAATAAGTAGATCTTTAAAGAAAGGAAGTACCCACTCTTGTTATGTCTACAGCAATTACTGCTTTATATCCCCTCTCCTCTTTTGCTCATATCTGTACTAGAAATTATGAATGTCACTGAAGCAGAATGCATTTTCTAGAATTTGCCACATCTTTTAACCCACATGCTCTTCTATAAACCCCCGTGAACAAGCCACTTTCCCCAACAAGAGGTAAAGTCTGTATCTTCACCACCTTGAATCTGGTTGGACGTTGTAACATCTTTGACTGATAGAATATGACAGACAATATGTCAGTTTCCAGTGAATCACTTAACTGCTGTAGAAGCTTCTTTTTCTTGCCTCTTGCAGCTCTCACTTTTGCAATGTTCCCCTCTCGATACCAAATCATCATACTGTGAGAAAGCAAAGCTGCTGGAGGCCATGTGCAGACACTCTGGTTGACAACCCTAGTAGAACTGTACCTGACTGTCAGTAGCTGCCAATCATGTATATGAGCCATCTCGTACATTCCTCCCAGTTAAGCCTTAAGATAACTAGCTTCAGCTGATATCTGAATATGACCACATGAGAGACCCCAAGTGAAAACCTCTCAGGTGAATTCAGTCAGCTCAGAGATCCATGAGATATAATAATTCTTTCTTTAAACCATTTAGTTTTGGAGTCTGTTCTGCAGCAATAAATAGCTATAATCATCTATAGTTATGAAGCTGAGATAGGATGGTCATTTCATTTTGATTTAAGTCTATATGAGGGCTGTCCATAAAGTATCCAGCTATGTAATATGAATATAGAGGCATATATGGCTGGATTTTTTTCCAGACAGCCCCCATAAATTTTCTTCGAAGTGTAGAAGAAAGAAAACTCATTTAAAGCCAATGTGTCTTAGCATGGGTTCTCAAAAACAGTGCCTATGTGATAATGCTTTATTGTGGAGTGCAAACCCAAAGAAACATTAGTGAAAGTAAAAGAAATGAGGCAGAAGAAAAAATATTAAATAAGTGCTGATATATTATAAAGGTAGCCACAATTTCATTAACACAACTGCTTACTCAAACATGCAAATGTATGTCTCTGGATAGGCCTATTGAGCTATTGTGCTTCCGAATAATGCTCTGTGGGGAGCAAGCGTGAGGAAGTCATCCTATGGCTCCTTTACATCTATTATCTCTCTATTAATTAAAATCTGACCAAAAAGCATGTATTCCCTTACAACTCTATGTTGTATTGTCTGAGCCTTCTGGACAGCTGCTGAGGAAGCTGGAATCACAACCTTTAGCATGATATTTCTCTTGAGTCTGGCCTTTGTGGGAAGAGCCAATGTCTCTCCAGTTAAGATCAGTCTAGGCTTAGGTGCCATAGTTGCTAGAGATTCTGCTCTACTGGGCAGGAAATGCCCTATCAGAGCCCAACTCTCACTTTTGAAAACCCTGAAAGATCCAGGTATCTTAAGAGGTGAGGTCAGAGCAAGGGCAGTTAAGCATTACCTCAAGAAGCAGGTAAAACCAAGTGAAGCACGGGAGGCATGCAACGTCAATGTGATAGAATTCAACCAATCAGGTCCTCTCTGATCTCTGGATCAGAGGTTATAAATAAGAATAGGTTGGCACTGCTTGTCTAAGGATGTAGATGTGCAAGTTCAATCACTCAGGGTAGTAGCTATTTGCAATATGTTTTAAAAGGACAGAATTAAAAGACCAAGCTACAACCAGTGCTTGAGCCATAATAACTTGTTATCTCTCTCTTCCAGCATCCATTCTAGAATTTTTAAAATTTAGCCAGCATTTTGGCTGGTCTATGTCATTTATATTATTGAATGATCAGAGTATCAATCATATCTGTAGTGTTTATCAATTCCAGTGAGAGAGTTTCATTGACTCTTTCAAGGTTGTAAGTGTATAATGTAATTGACTTGTCACCAGGTAGCTGGATGACCTCCCTGAAGAATGGTGCAATGTAACAGACTCAAAATCAGTCTCAGCTGTTAGCAGGTTGTTTATTTAGTAGGATCAATAGCTAAATAAACATAGTGAGAGGAAATCTATGCTATTAGTTCATCAATAACCACCATTTTTGCAAACATAGCCCCTCCTTTTATGGGTCCACAGTGTAATCACTGATGAAAGTATCTGTCTGACTTCCTCAGCATAGTTCATTCTATCTTCTCTGAAATGCATCTTGTCTGGTTAGTATTATGTGAGTTATAAAGATGCACACATTTTTTCTCTCTTCCATATAGATCCATATACCTCTTTCCCAGACTTTCTTGTCCCCAGTCTTGCAGTGTTGGTCCTTTCAGGTTTTTGACTCACTAGCTAAGCACATCCCAATGTCCAACTCAATATCCAAGGGCTGTCTGGAAAAAAATTCCACCATAAATGCCTCTATATTTTATATTACATGGCTGGATACTTTCAGGACAGACTTCATATATCCACACTGCAGGTGAACTTTTCTTCCATATAAGGCTGTAATCAATTGTATTGCTCATAGCTCTGTCCTGTGGGAAGATTTCCCTTCACCATTCTTTTCAGGACTTCCCTGTAATGGTAGATACCACCCATTTCTGGCTTCAATCAACATACTGCACTGACACATTACTGAATCAGGCCCAAACCCTTTCGTTTTAAGTTAGTTCATTATTAGCAACATTGAGAAGGCTGTAAGTGTTAATTGAGAGAAGCATTAGTACAGCAGAGGTAGGTGAACTGGGAATGCCTTTTAACCCATTTACAAATAAATCATATTCACCATTTCCTGGGTTTTTTTTTTTTATTTTGCTGTGTCTGTCTACTCTTATTATTTGATGGATCTATAACACCATCTTGTAATAAGTTTTATGGGACTCAAAGTCATTCAGTGCCCCATGGTCAGTCTAGTAAGATCTATTAATAGCACATTGAGTTAATTTTTCAAATGGAGAATATTTCTTTACTATGAAGGACATGATCATGCTTTATAAATTTAGAAGTTTACATAATGATATGTAAATTTGATAATCTAAAATGTAAATATTTTATAATTGGGATTTAATTTATTTAAATTTTCCTTATATTCTTATATGTAAATGTTAAAATTTTTACTTCTCTGATTGTAACAAGATTATAAATATTTCACTAAATTAAAAAATATTTTTGTCACTTAAAGTGACAACACATATGCATGCACTCACCTAAATAATTTATGAAGTATTTCTATATTTGCTGGAATTTTGTCTACAGGATCTTTAACTTTAGTCATCAATAAGCGTAGTATTGAAAAAGGAGCATTGAACAGAAAGCTGAAAATATGGATACATTTTTGTTTTCTCTGTTTCCTTGATAAATGTCTTTAGATTGCATTTTAAATATCTAAACCTCATTCATTTTCTAAGTGTCAGTCACAATTCTAAATTTAATCATAGTAAGAGGACCAAAGGAATATTTTCTTTTATCCCATGTGTGTCCCATAATTTTAAGAATCTTTCTTTTTAAATTATTGACCCTGTTCCTCCAAGATCAGATATTTTAGTGAATATGAGAATTGACAAGATTGAAATATTTGGCTTCAACTAGTAAGATTGCCATAAATGTGCATTAATACATCAAAAAAATGAATTGTTTCATGTGTATGAACTCCAAACCATTCCAGAAACTGGCTGAGTATTGAGGTTGACTAGAAAAGTACATCTTTTAATTTAGTGATACATTATGAGATATTGTCCTATCACTATGTAATGGGATAAACTGTAACTTGAGAACATTCCACATACTAATATTTTTCAGAGGTTAAAAGTTTAAGAAATTATTTTGACACTTACAAAAAAATTTTGTGTCTTTTGGCTACATTTACTTATTATCTTCATCTTATATACCCACCTAAGGGTTGTTGCTGAACTTTATGAAAAATAAAAAAAGCAAAATTATTGATGGACTTTTAGGTTGTTTGCATATCTTAGCTATTGTGAATAATGCTGCAGTAAACAAAGGTGTGCATATATTTTTTCTAATTAGTGTTTTGGATTTCTTTGGATAAATACCCAGGAGTGGAATTGCTGAATCATAAGGTAATTACATTTTTAATTTTTTTAGGAAACTCCATACTGTTTTTCATAGTGGTTGGACAAATTTGCAGCCCCACCTAGAAGATACCATGCTAAGCGAAATTAGTCATACTGAGAAAAACAAATACCATATTATCTCACTTACATGTGGAATCTAAAGAAAAGAATAAAGAAACAATCAAAATAGAATAAAAACAAAAACAAAAATCTCAATGAAAAAATGGGCATATCATCATGCTAAGTTAAATAAGACAGACAGAAAAAAACCAAGAACATGATTCCACTCATATGTGAAACATGAAATTGAAAACAACAAAGAAACAAAACTCATGGATACAGTCAGTAATTTAGTAGTTACCTGAGGGTAAGGGGGGAGCCGGTGTTGGAGAAAGGACCGGGACACAAACATATGGTGATGGAAAGAGAATTGACTCTGGGTTACGAATACATAATGCAATGCATGGAGGATGTAATGTAGAACTGTGCACCTGGAACCTATGTCATTTTTACTGATCAATGTCACCCCAATAAATTTAACATTAAAAAAGAAAAAAATTCATAATCAAAGGAAAAAGAAGAGCTAAATTATTTTCATATAAAGTTTACTTTCTTGTTAGACTTATATTTTTACCTGTATGTTTTATGATGAGATAAGCTTACTACTTGCTTATATTAAATTTTTAAAAAATTATAGTTTTGATCACTTTCTTCACAATTGGCTTTCCTTGAATAAAGTTTGCTCCCCAGTTTGTTGAAATGTCTTGAGTTTTATGATACTTTATATATCGTTATTTAAAATAATTTCAAAATTGCAAAATATAAGAATAGTAATAATATAGTTAACTCCAGTGTACTCTTTGCTCAAATTCATCAATTTTTAATATTTTGGCATGCTTGCTTTATCATTCTTTACTCCTTTTTATTTCTAATATTTTTCTGTATATTTCTTTTAAAATCACAATATAATTATGAAGATCAGGAAACTTAACATTGACACACTACATTAATTAATAATCCATATCTGAATTCTATCAGCTGCCCTATATTATCCTTTTATATTATTTTTCCTTGCTTTACCGACTCCTCTCTGTGATCAGGTACTGCATTTAGCTGATATACCCCTTTAGTTTCTTCCAATCTGCTATTATTCTTCAGTCTTTCTATAACACTGAAATTTATGAATAACGCAGGTCAATTTTAAAAATAAAATGTTTCTTATTTTGCATTCATCTTTCCTTTTCTCATTAAAACCATTTCTTAGATATGAACTTCATTTGATAATTCTTGCTCATTTTTTGTTATGATGGTAGAAAAATGGAGGTTTTACAATCCCACCACTTGTACTAAACAAACCATGAAATTCTCCAAAGGGCCAAATGAGGACCATTTGTACATAAAAACACATAAACACTGGAATATAAACCATTGAATAAAATAAATTATTAACCATTATTTTTTATGTACATAAGGATACCTAATTTCCAATACCATTTACTGAAAGAAAAGAAAAACACAACTATCCTTTCTGTAACTGTTGGAGGAGGTCATTGAGAGGACATGACCACTAGTTGACCCACAAGCTGAGCACTGGCAATTAGAGGCTCTCCACCAGCTCCTGCATCCTTGGAATATACATTCCGCCCACCATTCCTACAGCTCTGGAGTGATTTTTAAGATGCAAAACTGTATGCTATGAACCCAGTTCAGTCCCCTGTGTAGATTTTTAAGATTCTGTCAGGTGAGTGCAGAGATATTCCTGACTTACCGCTGCAGAAGACAGGCCTCGTAAGTCCCCTTGCTTATCGCACCTGCCATCTACCAAACAGGTGGTGGCTGAATTTACAAAGTGGTGTTCACTTTGCAGCATATACAAATGTCAGATCATTATGTGGTACACATGAAATTAATAAAATACTCAATAATACTTAAAAAAATAAAACAAAACAATTGCCACCTACCAAATTAAAATATTTTGCCTTTCTTTGTTAGCTCCTTGCTCTCTCTATGTGGTAACAACTTTTAAATTGAGATAATCTTGAAGCTGTGGAACACCACCAGTGAATTATCTGGCATTTTTGGAGATCAACATACATTATGTGGATTCCTTTTTTGACTGTATATGCTATTTCAATATCTATGCCTTACATCAATACCACATTGTCTTGATTGTTAACATGTATATAGTAAAACTTAGAATCATGGTTCAGATCCCCCCACTTTATTATTCTTTTTCAAAATTGTTTTTTGGCTATATGGTAATCTTTTCACTTCCATAAAAAATTTAAGAGTCATCTTATGCAAAATGCGACTGGATTTTTGGGTTTATTTGGTTTATTTGTAAAATCTATAAATAAAGTTTAGGGAAAGTGACATCTTAATGCTTGAGTCTTGCAGTTCATGAACATGATTTATCTCTTCATTTATCTTCATCTTTTTAAATTTTTCACAGCAATTTTTTTTCAGTATATAAATTCTTGTAAATTTTTGTTAAATATGTATTTGTCTTTTATTTATATGCTACTGTGTATGGAATCTGTGTATTAGTTTCATTTTAGGAAAATTTTGGTTAGTACAAGTGGGGCCCCACCAAAAAAAAAACCAGAATTACCTCCTGGAAGGCAAGCCCTTATAGCACAGGCTTCCCTTACTAGGTGAGAGTTCTAGGTACCCATCTGCATCAGTATATCAGCTGGCGTTGTTGTGAGAGGCTGCATTTGGCTTCAGTAAATTTTTTTGGAAGCTCTTTCAACATGTTTGCCCCTTTCATGATGGATGATTTACATGAACAACATGCTGCATGACAATGCACCTGTCCACACCAAGCTGAGTATTCAGCAGTTTCTAACCAAGGAAGGCATGACCCCCTGTGCCCCACCCTCCCTGTTCACCTAATCTCTCCCTAAGTGACTTGCTTTTGTTTGCCCAGGGGAAAAAAATGTCCTTGCAAGGAAACAATTTGCTGATATGAAAGAAGTGAACAAAAAAAAATGGCAAAAGCACCAAGGCATCGAAATCAACGAGTTCAAAAATTGTTGTGAGCAGTGGAAAAAGCAACTCAATAGGTGTATTGCATTAAATGGGGAGTATTTTGAGGGTGAGCGAAATTTAAAGATGCAAGAATAGATACACAATTTTTATAAGTAAGTTCCATTTTTTGGTTCCCCCCTTGTATATAGAAATAAAATTGCTAATATACATTTGTGTATATTGATCTTATTGCCTGCCATCTTCTTAATGTGATACACAGCTATTAACATTTTCATAATTTGTGAGTCAGTTTGGTTAATGTTTGATTTCAGATCTTTTAAATCTCTTGAGACTTGTTTTAACTCCCAGCATATCTTCTATCCTAGTGAATTTTTTATAGATGTTTGCAAGGACTATATATTATGAGTTGTTGGGTGAAGTGTATTATAATAACATCGTACAGGTTGATATTGTTTTCAAGCCTGTATTCTTACTGATTTTGTACCTTGTTTTCTACCAGTTACTAGAAAAACAATATTAAGATCTCCAACTATAGTTTATTTTTCTGAATTTCTTTTAATTTTGTAAGTTTTTGGTTCATATTTTTTGAAGTTCAGTTGTTAGGTACATTTACATTTGTAATTGTTACCTCTTCCTGTTGTACTGACCTTTGTATAATCACTGAAATGTCAATTTTTATCTCTGCTAATATTCTTTGTTTTAAAGTCTACATTTTCTGATGTAAATTTAGTTACTTACTTTTCCTTGATTTGTGCATATAGCCTGTTAGTGTCAACATTTTTGTCTCTTACTAGAAGCATGTGATTGAAACTTTCATTTTTAATCTAGTCTGTCAATAATTGCCTTTTGTATGTTATTTAATCCATAAACATATGTAATTACTGATATGATTGACTTTTTGCCATTTTAATATTTATTTTTTTGTCTCATCACACTTCCTTGTTCCTCTGTTCCTCCTTCACTGCTTTTTTTTGGATAATAATATGTTTTATTATGCAATTTTAACTACCCCAATGCATTTTTAACTTTTTATTTACATTGTTTTATGTGGTTGCTCTAAGGATTACAACATGCGTTTTTATCAAAGTACATTTCAAATATACATATTTACTTCTATTAAAATATAAAAACTTTGCACTAGTATAGTTTTATTTCCTCTTTCTTTTCTGTGTTCTGGTTGTAATATACATATATTTAGGGGTATATACAATATAGACCCCAAAACATAATTTTATAATATTTTCTTTATAAACAATCATATATTTTAAAGAAATTAAAAGAATAAAAGAGTGTACACAGACTTTATATTAACCTCCAAATTTACTATTTCTAATTTTTTATTTTTTCTTGTGGACCCAACTTAGCTCCTGGTACATTTTTCTTCAGCCTCAAGGACTTCCACTAGCATTTCTTATAGCACATATATGTTAGCCACAAATTTAATTTTCTTTTTTTTTATCTAGAAATGTAGAAATGTCTTTTTTTACATTTTAATTTTTGAAAAAGAAATTCACTGATACACAATTTTTACCTGGCAGTTACTATTTCTTTCCATACTTTTGATATGCCTTTGCCTTTCTTCTGGCCTCTGTTGTTTCAGATAGAATTTTAGTAAAATATATTCACTGTCCTACATGTTTTATATTAATTTTCTCTTGTTACTATTAACATATCACGGGTTTTAGCAGTTTGCTTGTGATTGGTCTATGTTTGATTTCTTTTGTATCTTCCTATGTGAGGTTGGTTAAGTGTTTTGAAGCTAAAAAATATTTTATAGTATATATGGGATGTTTCAGCCTTGTTTCTCAAGTATTTTTCTTTTATTTCTATACTTCTTGGACTCTACTTTTATATATTGTGAAATGCTTGATAGTGTGCCACACACCTCAGAGAGACTTTCAATTTTTAAAAATCTATTTTCTTCTGCTTTTAATTTTAGACAATTGCTATTAGTCTATTTTAAATTCTAGTGGTTTTTGTTTTCTCTGCTATCTCAAATTTGCTATTAATGCCACCTGGAAATTTTTTATTGTGTTTCTCAACTCTAGGTTTTTCATTTTATTTATTCCCCAGTTTCTATTTCTCTAATGAGATATCCTATTTGTTCACTAATTATTAGCACATAATCTTATAATTCTTTATTTTTTGTTAAGTTTTAAACTTATGTATAAGAGATGCTTTGAAATTCTTGCCTATTAAATTCAACATCTCTGCACACTCAGACATTCAGAGTTCTTCCTTTTAGCCCCTTTTGCTTCCCCTGATTATTGCTAACAAGTCTATATTTCTTTGCACAGCTAATTATCATCAGAAAACTGGACATTGTGGACAATGCAATGCAGCAACTTCTGATTCTATTTTTTCTGAGATTTTTTAAAATTTTTATTTGTTTAATAGGCAATTAATTTTTCTGGACTCATACTGTGATGTCTCTCTCCCTGTAGTATGCCATCTCTATGTTTTAGTTTTTCTTAATAGCATAGCTTTGTCTTTCATACTTCAAAGTCAACCAAGATTTAAGCATAGTTTGTGCTCAGCTCAGTCAATTAAAGCTTTCATTCTTTGCTGGCTGAAATTTGTTTGTGGTTTGAAGAACACATTCAAAGGACAGAATTTTCAAGTCTCCTCAGGCTTTCTATTTTCACTGGGCAACTAGGGTCTCCTCAGGTATTTGTAGCTTGATAACCAGCAGCCAGGGAGGTATGTGTGGTAAGTTTATTTTCTCAATCATTCCTTTGGTCTCTCACCTCCAAAATCTTCTTTCTAGTATGCTGGGAGCTCTGGTGCTTGGCTGGTAAATCTGCAGGCTTTGCAGCTCTAAGTAAGGACTAGATTATAATGCACTCAGGCAAGAATACTTCAAATTCAGTGTACTTACACAACACAGTAACAATTTATCATGAATAAACATTTCTCAAGTTGTCATCTGATTTTAGTCTCTTTTTTTAGTGCCTAAAATAGTGATTTTCAATAAAGTTTTCCAACTTTATGCTTGTTTTCTAAACAGGAAACTGCAGGACTTCCTCATGACATCATTCTGGAAGTAGAATTCTTGTGTTTCAATTTGTTAAAGTTAGCAAATTATGCATGTTTTCTTATTTCCTTTTATACAGAGAGCGTGAGGTGTGGGTGTTTGTTTGCATATTGCTTTTTTCACTTTATATATGCTTGAAATCAATTCACATTCATTTATATAGTTGCTCCTTAATTTTTAATCCTTACATAATTTATTTATGCATACATACCCTAGTTTATTTAAGCAAAGTTCTATGGTGGGGCATTTAGTGGTTTCCAATCTTGTTCAGTAACAATCCTATAATATATAATCCTGTGCATATGTATTTTTGTATTGTCACAATTGTACGTCAAGGTAAATTTCTAGAAATGAAATTTAGTGAGGACGAATAAATAGCATGTAGTTTAGTTAGGTATTGTTAAATTTGTTCATGATTTTTAGCTTTTTTACTGTCTAAACAGGCTTGTATGAGAATACATAATTACCTATAGCTTAACTTTTGAATTTTGGCCAATCTGATGGGTGAGGAATTGCATTGCAGTATAGTTTTATTTTTGTATCCTTTACCAAAAGTTTATATTATTTATGTTTCTAATTTTATATGTTATTTTCAATTGTGTTCATATATTCAGCACTTTTTAAAAATAGTATTTGTTTGAGATAAGTTCATTGAGTTATAATTTAAGTGCAATAAAATTTAGCCTGGTTTAGTGTACAATTGTTTTGAGTTCTGACAATGTAGACAGTCAAGAAAATAGAATATTTTCCATTACAATCAAGAAATAGAATATTTCTATTACACTAAAAGATCATTTATGACACTTTACAGTCAATTCCTATCTGTCATGTAAGTCTTCTTTAGTTCCTCTAAGCTATATTTCATATTATTAATGCAAATGAACATGACTATTTTTTCTAATTTTAATTTCTAATTGTTCATTGTTAGTATATAGCTATGCAGTTAAATTTTGTATATATTTCATCCAACAATTTTGCTAAACTTGTTTATGAGTTCTGGTAGCTTTTTAGTAGAATTATGGAGATTTTCTATGTAAATGATTATGTTATCTGAGAGTAAAAGTTTTATTTCATCCTAAACAAATGGTGTACTTTACTATTACTATTACTACCACTATCATCATCACCATCATTATTGTCATCATCATAATCATGTTTGTCTTATTGCATTTGCTAGAACAAGGGTTGGCCAATTTTTCTCTAAAGAGGCAGGTAGTAAATATTTTTGGTTTTGTGTTTTTGACAGTCCTGTCATAAACTACTCAACTCTGCTGTTATGGTAGAAAAGCAGCCATAAAGACTATGAAAACAGGTAAGTGGCTGAATTTGACCACAGGCCATAGTTTTATACTTCTAGATTTTTCCTCTCTGTGTTTCATTTTGGACAGTTTCTATTGATATGTCTTCTAATTGTCTAGTCTTCTCATCTATAGTGTCTAACATATCATTAATCCCATCCAATGTATTATTCTTTTATCTCTGAGGTTTTGTTTTTAATCTTGAAATTTTTGATTTGGGACTTTTTAATATCATGCATGTCTCTACTTAACATATTCAATAATTTCTCTATCTTCTTGAATATATAATAATGGTTTCAATGTTTACTAATTATTTCACCTCTTTCATATTCTGCATCAGTTTTCATTGATTTTTTTTCCTCCTCATTTTGGGTTGTATTTCCATTTGTATTTTGAGTTTTACTTTTTTTTGTATTCCTGGTGATATTTTCTTATTAGATTCTGGATATTATGAAATATTTTTATGTTATGTATAGGACAAATTTGTTTTCCTATAAATATCCTTGAACTATTTTTCTGAAACATAATCTAATTATTAGAAAAGATTTTGATCATTTGTTAGGTGGAACCAAAGGTTTTTTAGACTAAAGTCAATCTTTCCTCACTACTGAAGTAAGACTCTTCTTAGTACTGTAGCTATTACCCCATTAATTACAAGTTATTTTTTTCCACTCAGCCTGTGAGAACAAAAACTATTCTAAGTCTTTGTCAGAACTCTGTTCTCTGTTTTGTATAACATATCGGGATGATTCTTTCTAAGACTTCAGTTTCCTCACACAAATGGGCTGATCTATATCCAACTGAATATTGATAGGACCCTCTTCAGATCTATGATATGTCAATGTAAGAAATGCCCAAATGTGTAGGAAATTGTTGTAAGAGTTTATTTGAGCCAAAGTTGACAGCAATTGCTGGGAAGTGTTATCATAGACTCAAAGGGTCCACTTGCCTGCATACATCCAAATAAGACATGAGCAGCAGTTTTCAGCAAAGAAAGTAAAGGATTATTGATGGAGTTGACACCAAGCCTAGAAACACAAGTGAGCTAGTAATCTTAACAACTTGGTTTTCCAATGGCCTCTAAGTAGCTAGGTTATATAAATAAAAAATTATTAACCATGATTATTATGGAAGTTGGGGTCATGGGCTCTATTGATTGGTTGGCATTAAGGCAGGGAGCAATTCATTGATCATGGGTTCAGGTCCTGATTTCAGTCATGGCACTGTTCAGTCCAGTTCCCAGGGGATGCGGTTCATGGGACTGTTCAACTTTCATGAGTCTGGAGCTGAAATACAACTAAGGCCAAAGTGTTATCTTTGTTTGACTAAAACCTAATTGTACTTTGAGATTTGATTATTGTATCTTGGTCATGTTTAATAGACCCGAAGCTTTATTCTTAAATGAGTTTGATGCGGACCAGAGCCTAATGTCCTCTGGGCTTAATGGTTAAAAGGAGTGAACATATAATATATGTACAGATAGGAGAATCTGAAGGAGACAATGCAAGTGAATTATAGTTCTATCAGACTAAACAAAGCTAGCTTGAATTAAAGCAGAATGTATCTTAAAGAAATAAAGTTCACGTGCAGTTACAGAAGCAAGATCTCAAATACTTCAGAGAATGAGTTAGTTTCTTTTTTTTTTAATTAAACTTATTGGGGTGATATTGGTCAGTAAAATTACATAGGTTCCAAGCATATAGTTCTTTGTTGTCTACATGTTGCATTGTGTTCTCACCACCCAGTCATTTCTTTTTCCATCACTATATTTTTGAATTCTTGTCCCTCCTTCCCTACCCCTTTCCCCACTTTCCCTCTGGCAACTACTAAACTATTGTCTGTGTCCATGAATTTCTTTTTCTATTTTGATTTTTTGTTTATTCTGTTCTCTAGATTCCATATATAAGAGATACCATACAGTGTTTGTCCTTCTCAGTCTGACTTGCTTCACTTAGCATGATATCTACTAGTTACATCTATATTGCTGCAAAAGATAAGATTTTATTCTTCTTTATAATACTGAATAATACTCTATTGTGTAAATGCACCATAGCTTCTTTATCCAATCATTTACTGATGGGCATTTAGGTTGTTTCAATATCTTGGCTACAGTGAATAATTTAGTTTCTTTAATGCATTAGAAATTAAGGAAGAAACTAAGTAAGACTGGATAAGGGTGGGAAAAAAGCAAGACAAAGACTGAATTACAGAATCATTAACCAAATTATATGATTTCCTAAAGTTTGTTATGCTTTTGAGGGGTATTACCTCTGGCATTTCAAAGGTGTGTTAACCTATGAATAAAAACAATGGGCATGGCTTGTTTCACTAAAGAAGTTACAGGCCTGAGACACAACTACCCATCATGGCCTGCTCAGGTAGGAATTTATAATTTATCACAGCACCCTTTTCTGTTGTCTCTCTATATGAAGCTCTCTCCTACTTTGTCTTATTAAATTGCCCTGAACCTGTCTTAACTTCCTTGGATTCCAGATCCATTTCTTCAACCCAGAGAGGCCACTGTACTTTGCCTAGGTTCTCCTTCCTTTAGTATTCCCCAGAAACTTTCTCTAGGATGTTTCCTTGGACAGTTGTAGGGCTCACTTCATTTGATTCCAGCCTCTGAGACTGCCTTTCATTGTCTGATGTCCAATATCTTGACTATTTTTCCATCATATGTTTTGTTACAGTTGTTTCAGATGAGAGGCTAAATCAGATCCTTCATACTCCATCCTGACTAAAAGCTGGAGTTCTTATTTTCTCAATTAAAAAAAAAATCCCTGATTTTTATAAGCAATAAATTTTATCTTTTGTCTGTGATATATTTTGCACACATTCTCTCCCAATTTTTCATTTATTTTTTACTTAGAGACATTTTTAGTAATGTAAAAGTATGGAGTTTTAAATTTGTAGTCACATTTATCAATCTGAATTTATTACTTCTACATTTTGCTTTATAGTCTGAAAGTTTTGCCATGCATTTTGATAATAGAGAAATTCAGTCATATTTTTTTCTTAGAACTTGTATAATAGCTGTATGTTACCTTATAGGATGTGATATCATGTTTTTCTAAATGTCTACCTAGTTGTTCCAACATAATTGTTTAAAATGTTTATCTTGGTCTAGTTATTTGGAATAATTATAATATTCCACTATCCATCTATTGTTTCAAAATTATACTAATTTTATAGCAATTTCAAACCTAATAATCTGGAGATGAGTTTTTATTTTACAATAGGTTAAGTAGAATCAAAAGAGGGAATGAAATCATTTGGACAAGAGCCCAAAGCCGTTGGGTTTCTTAGGATTTTGGTGTGGATTATCTCTTGAATATTTACACATTAATTAAATAAGATAAATGTGGGACAAGTATGGCTAGTTTATGAATTAATTTTATTTCTGTCTATTCAGAGTCTGTGAACAATTTCACATATTATAAAATAGAAAACTTGCTTTTTTATTTCAGGAATAGAATCATATAATGCTAACTTCAGAAATCACTTTTTGCAACATTTAATCTGACCCTTGTATTTCTTTAGGAGTCTAAGGAAGAAATAATAAATTTGTCTATGTTAGTACCTCCATTCCTGGGGAAATTCATACTCCTCCAAGAAGTCCCTTAGACTTCTGAGCAATTAACCTATTATTGTAGAGGAAAAACTTTATTTTTACCTATCTCACTAATCAATATCAATAATTCTGGTCACCAAATGTGTGGCCCATTTGTCATCTCAATTTCTCTATTCTCAGCAGATAAGTTTGTCTCTCTTTTAAATGTGTTACTCAAAATTGTATTAAATTCTCTAGGAGTGATTTGAACTCTAGATCTATCAGGTCTATACTAACCTGACTCTACCACAAAACATTTCCCAAATTGTGCCAAAGAATTTATAGTCTAGTGGGTACTTTATAATCTCAAATTTTATGAAAATAAATTATTTTATTAATCACATTTTATTTATTTATTTTGACCCCTTGCCCACTCTGCCTCCTCTCTCCAAATATTGCACTTTTACAAAATATGTAATATTTATTAATATACTTTATAAAAGTGCAATATGGTTATACTTAAATAAGTATTGTGTTATACTTATCAATAAGTATTAGTGAAGGTAAGTGGCCATTGAAAAATCTGCATATCTTTCATTATTTTTCGTACAATACTGTATGTAAACCTCCCCAAAACCATATTATGTTCCACAGCACAATATTTTTGACACATTCTACAAAAAGTAGGGTCCATGATCAGAAATACTTATGAAATACTAAAACAATTTTCTCTTGAGAAGTCATAATGTGCACTAGCATATATTACTGGTTCTAAGAGAAACAGCAGTAAAAGAATTGCTAATATTACTTAGCATTTTAGCCTAGGAACTACCAATTAAATTGGAAGAGATACATTACTGTTACAAAATGTATTTTATACTGACAATGTATAGTGTTATATTCAACGAACACTGCAGATAAAATGAATATGGCATTTAATAATATCAGCTGAATATCAGAATGACTTAAAATAACTATACTAGGACTGTCTGGAAAGTATCCATCCATGTAATGTGAAAAATAAAGATATTTATGACTTGTATATAAATGGTAATTATTCATATGTATCAGAGGTGAAATTTATTCCATCAAATGTCTGAGTTCATAAGTAAGAGTAAATTTCCTGATTGGATATATAGAAAATTTGGAGGGCCTCAGAAGTTAGAATATACTTTTTAAAAAGAAGTTTTATGAAAATATCACTATTCTTGAACGTTAAAAGAAATTTTTACATATTTACCTAAAAGTAATTTTATTGATTCAATAATTATGAAAATGTAGCTAGGATGTATATGCAGTACTATAAAGTATGCAATGGAAAGAACACACTGATGAAATAATGATTACATTGCATTCAGTGTAACCTAAACATCTCCAAATGTTGGAGCATGCTTAGCATAAAATAAAAAAAAGTGGAACTTTTCATTTATCCAATTTATTTTACGTAGTGTTATGTTCTTTACAGTCTAATATATTTATAAGTGATACGCTTCTTGACTCCTAGAGTAGTGGTTTTATATTTTAGTGTCACAAATAGAATATACAAATAAGATATGATATTTTATTAAATGATATTATTAATAATATAGTTCATTGTTTCCATTACTTACATTTTGTGTTTTAGCTTTAATATAAAATTAATTAAATAATACATTAGATAACTAATAGAGAATGCATTTAAATATATTACTTAAATATCTAAAGATTAAATAGAGGCTTAAGATAACAATATTGTTAATTTATGAAAAGAGATACATATATGACTTACAGAAAACTCACATAGTATGTTCATTGGCCTTACTGTAGGCTGGCCATATATTCTTTAGACAAAAACAGGATATTGGGATGACAAAAATGGGATGGTGTTATGTATTACAACATAATAGGTCAGACAATTAATTTTACAAACTCGTCCCAGAAGTCCTACATATTTCATTACTGAATATCACTACAGTCACCTTTGACGTACTCCCCTTGGGAAGATGTGCACTGATGCCAGCACCTACTCCACCCTTCAAAGCAATGTTTGAACTCTTTTTCTGGAATGGCCATCAGAACTGTTGGCGGACCCAAAATCTGACTATTAAGTTTGTGAACTTGCCACCATGAGCTTACATTGACAGCACTGTACAAACAACTCAGTAAGATCTCACAAACTTGCCAAGATACAATGACAGCTCTGATGGCTATTCCAGAAAAAGAGTTCAAAAATTGATGGAAAGAGAACTCACACTAGGTGGTGAACTTATTATACAACACGTTGACAATGTACTATAGAATTGTACACTTGGAATCTATGTAATTCTTGTTAACAAATGTTATGTTACCCTAATAAGTCTAACAATAAAAAGAAATTGCTATGAAGAGTGGACTAGGCACTGGCATCTGTGGATAACTTCCAAAGGGAGAACTTCAAAGATGACTACAGTGATATTCAGCAATGAGGTATGTAGCAATTTTCTAGGATGATTTTGTGAAATTAATTGTCAGATCTCATATTCTGTATTTATGAAAAAGTAAGATGATAAGAAAGGTTTTCTTGTATGAATATATTGAGCTGGCAATTATCCTTCAGTGATAGAACTCATGCAAAAATTTAGATAGAGGTAGAGGGGCACTGTATTTCACCACTCTGAGTATTTCTTCAATGAAGCAATCTCATGCAGCAAATTTCAGTCTTTCAACACCTTATTATAAAACTTCTCACACTTCATGACACAATTTTGTTTTACAACTGACACAGCCCTCATTGTCTCAACACTTAATCTAGATTTTTAGGCTATAAGAGACCTAAAAATCAACCTAAAATGATTGCAAAAGAACATGGGCAAAGGCACAAATAAGTAACACTAATTTATTGCATATAAAACAAAAAAAAGTTTTCATAAATACATATATCAATAAAGTACTTATAAAATATCACATGAGCAGTAAAAAAAAATCTGTATGGTGTACTACATTGAACACTCTAATGCAGGACTGTAGTGGCCAGACTGCTATCACAAGCTGGTATATGCTAATATTACACTAGAGAGGTCTTCTGTAATAAAATAACAGCTAACAGCCTGTTGAATGGAAATATGAATCTGAAAAGTCTGAATCAAACTGAATATAGAGCAGAAAGAATCTCAATGGGCAGAACATGGTAGAAATAACATTAAGACTCATAGTCACTGCATCCCACACTCCTAACCAGATGGAAGCAAACAGCCAAGTGAGTCTGTTCAGTACTTCTTGTGCATCAAGACCCTCCTGGCTCCCACATTCTGAATGAGGCATAGAGACTGTCTCTTGAATTCTCTGCCACTGTAGACAAGCAAGGGAGTGGTGTCTGATTGTTGCTAGCTTGAGGACCCTGGCCCTGACTGGATGAAGTTTATGAAACTTCCTCTTTCATCACACTAGTAGTTTTACTTAATGTGTTGATTAACATAGAACCTCATGTTAATATACAACCTTGCGTTAACAACAGGAAAGTTGACATTTATGTTAAAATGACAAGATGGTCAGGAAATACAAAAAAAAAATGGTACTGTCCCATTTAAAATGGTTTGTATGGTCAGCCTACCCTACTTAAACATGCTGTAATAAGAGTATATAGAGGCTATCTGGAAAGTATCCAGCCATGTAATATGAAAAGTAGAGACATTTATGGCTGGATTTTTTTCCCAGACAGCCATTGTACGTGCTATTAGTGAACAAGGGACCTTGACAATGAAATCTGTGAAGTATTAGAGAACTTATTTCTACTACAGTGCTTTTTTTCTCTTTTGAGTATCTACCTGTTTCTTTGTGCTTGCTTTGATAGCACATATACTAAAATTTAGTATGCATATACCTGTTTCTTCAAACAAAATGAATTTTATTTTAAAATATAATAGCATATGCAGAGTAAAATTAAGTTATAAAGTGAGCAGAAAATTTAATTTTAAAGATAAAATATAAATAATTTAAGAAAAAAGAGATAGAAAAGAAGAAGAAAATCATTAAAGTGAAAAAAAAATCTGCTCTAACAATAGTATAGAGAACTACAGGGTATCATCATAAGCAGAAGAAATAAATCACATAGACTAGAGAATTGTTTTGTTTTTCTTTTATTGCCTGAATTAGCATTATGCTAAAGAAATGGCATTTCTAATCTCAGTTATGATAGGTTATTATTTTATATTCTGAAGTAGAAAGAACACAAAATAAAATCAATAAATAAATTATCCCTGAAAAAATCACTTTATTTCTCAACTCAAAGATGGCCATAAATTAAGGAGAAATTCATTAATAATACTTCATTCATCTAAAATTTAATACTTTTTAACAATAGATAACATTCTTTAAAATATTATGTGGTAATATTTGCTAAGGAAAAATGATGAGTAGTTCGATAACATGATCTTTTAAATTAATATTGTCCTTCAATGAATTTTCAAATATATCAGTTGTTTTGTTAGAAATGCAAAATATTGGGTACCACTTCAGAACTACTGTAATATAATCTGTCTGCTCTTTAACAAGATCCTGAGGAATTTACATGCAGACCAAAGCTTAGGAAGCACCCCACCCAACTTCTAACACACAACTAAACCCACAGTTTACCACAGGCTTCACATTCCCCCAGCACTGTCTTTGGTTTAGGGTGGGGGCCAGTTCGCTTGAAGGTTGTTTGGGGATGGGGTCCAATTTACTATAATTTTAGTGTCAGTTCCACCTTCACTTGTCAGTTTTCTCTTTGTGCTATACCTTTGGGAAACCTGCCTCTTGCTGCTGTTGCAGGAGGACCCCACCATTACCTGTAGCCTGCATGTGTTAGCCTGGTAGTAATAGGAATGCTGACAGTGCTTTTGAATACTTTGATTATGCCTTAATCTTAGATTGTCCCTTGTTTCCTTATGACTGCCAACCTGTCTGTCCCCTCACACATTCCCCGTGACATCCTAAGGCAGGAGCTAAGCATGGAGGCCACGGGGACATAAAATATCCAGGAGACAGAAATGATCCTTTCTTGGGAGTTCTGTTCCTCCCTCACTCACATATCTCACATCACCCTGTGTGGCCCCGGAGGATGGCTGGTTAGTCAATGACGGGCAAAATTCCTCAAGGAAGGAACAACCTAAGACAGGCACAGTCGCTTAGGGGCCATCAGGAGAGAATTTGGGCTCTGCAGAGGTGAGGCACAGCCCCTCACCCTCTCTGAGGTTAATCCCTTGCCCCCTGGCTGACTTGCTTCCCACCTACAGCTCACACTGAGATCCACGGGATGATATCAGCCAGTTGCCCTGATGGATGTCTTTGTAATAACAATGACTCCATCCCCTGGGGTTAAGAGCTGGTATGTGAAGGCACAAAAGGTGCTGGAACACAATGGGGACTTTCAGGAAAAGCAGTTTCAAGGCCTGTCACTCACAGACCCTGGAAAAACCAGTTTCACTTGTCTGCCCACTAATAAAAGCATTGTGTGCCTTGATTCTAGGTGCCCAGCCCATGAGGCTGGGGTCCCTTGGCCCCGCTTGTGATATATTTTTGGCTACTGTGTCTCTTAACTTTGTGTCACCTTACTTGTTCGCCCACTGCTTGTGTTGTGCTGGTGCGAAAGTCCCTTGTCCCTGAATATGGCGATTATACCCTTTACAATGGTTCTCAACTCTCCTTCAGTTATAGTTTCGGCCAGTGTTTTCCTGCCCTTCCTCCAGTGTCATCTGTTTTCTCTTTCTTCCTGTTTCACTTCGTTTATTTCCCCCCAGTGCCCTCAAGTTGACAGTTTGTGTTGCCTTTCCCCCTACAAATTAAGGATTTTGTTCCAAAAGGGGACAAAAATATATTTTTTAATATTCTGAAGTTAATCATGCTCTATTATGATTTCCCAGAATAAAAGCCATAGAAAATGGAAACTTACATTATACTGTTTCCCTCCTTTAAGAGTGACTTTATCAATAAAGTCTGCGGCTTCAATTCACTCTCTGGGGTCTTCAAGGAGCTCCTTCTGCATCATATCCAGGATTTATAATTTTTTTACAGAGCAGAGGAGAGGAAGTACCTCATTACAGGCTTATTTCTTCTGCTGCTCTTATTAACATGGTCACATGTCTTTCAGGAAATATTTACAATTCCTAGACACACAATTTTATCATTTCTTTTTTTTCCTATGTGGTAATTATTTTACCTTAAGCATAAATATAAACATAGAAACAAATACAAACATAAATGTGTAATTATAAATAAACATGTTACAACAAATTCAAATGGAATATCACATTAAATATAAGTACCTATTAGTATTTCCTGTAGGAGCTGAAGTATAACTCTATTTAATATACTTTGATTGAGTCTTTTTCAATTCTTTTGCAAAACAATTTCCTCATTTGAAATTGAAAATGACCTTACATCTCGTCCCATCATCTAGGAAGGTGTTTACAATATATTGCCCATTTCCCCAAAGCCTTTTAATTTCTCCAAACAGCTTTTAATTTTTAGGAAAGATTCTTAGATGTAAAATGTCACTTTATGAATAATTTCTGTATTCCCCTTTTGGGCAAGCTGCTGCTTATTTGGCAAGCTTTAAAAGCTATTTTCAAAAAGACTTCCAAGGGACCAGTAATTAGCTTCTTTTAACTTTCAAAAACATTCCATTTGGATTCTGTTCCATATCAAGAATATTTTATAAGATTTTGCAGAGGAAATTTATTCCTCATTAAAATGGACATAAGACAATTATGACACCATATCTATGAATGAGTATAATTAAACCCTTTGCATTCAGAGACTCTATCTTTGAAAAACTATAAGGTAACCATGACACATGACTATCTTTAATAACCCTGCTATTAATTATTAAAAATTAATTTCTCTAGGATGTAAATATTGAAGGTACAATGTTAGATGTTTCTAAACAAATACTTTTAAAAAGAGAGTTTACCCATATTTCTTTTATTATATAAAACAGCATAATGATTAGACACTTATACTCTTCATAAAGTGGTAATGCCAACAAGTTTGCTAGCCATCTGACACCTTACATAGCTATTACAATACCACTGACTATATTTCCTATCCTGTACTCTACATCCTATGACTATATATACACCTGGAGTGCAGAAAAATGTATACACATTTTAAAAGATGTTATCTATGTATTACTTTTTGAAGTTTAATTGAATTATGATAGCAATGTGCAGTATGACATTTGCTCAAAAGATGGCATTAATCAAATGAATGCTTGCATCACCATGTGATGGGTAGGACAGTCAAAGAAAACGACAAAAGCTTGGCTGTCCTTCAAGGAGCACAAGACAATTTTGAAGTGGAAATTTGAGAACGTTGTTTGACTTTTCTCCATGTTCTTCTGACTTTACACTCCTTGACTTCTACCTTTGGGGAACCTTGAAGGATGTGGCATACCATAGAAAACTGGCTACACTGATAGTGTTTTGGGAAGAAATTGAAACAGCATGTGCAGTGATGTAAGTGGACACTTTGGTCAGTGTTGCTTAAGCAGTAGTTTGCTGTAGTCAGAAGTGTCTAGACTCTGCTGGTAACCACCATAAATACCTCTTATAGTTGCAGAAGTTAAACATGATTTGTATTCATATTTGGTTATTGGCATATATTGAGTATTATAATTTTAATATAGTTTTTTCCTTTCTTAAAGTGTGCATAGATTTCTTGGCACCTTCTGTATTTTTGAATTATATTTGACATTCAATATTATTTTATATTAGTTTCAGGTGTACAACACAGTGGGTAGGCATTTATGTAATTTATAAAGTGCTCCCCAAACAAGTCTAGTACCCATATGACACCATAGCTAGTTTTTAAATTATTGACTGTATTCCCCATAATGTATTTTATACCCCATGACTATTTGGTGACTACTAATTTGCACTTCATAATTCTTTCACTTTTCTCATTCATCTCCCCAACTCCCCACCCATATTCAGTCTTTACACTAAAATATTTGTATCGCTTTATATATCATAAATATTTTGGTAATTCATTTTATTAGTACTATAAGAATTATTTATATTAATCCTCAGGATCCATTTAAAGCCATACCAGTGTATACCATTCAAATAATCATCATTGTTATAATTTCTTCTCTATACCTGAAGTAATAAATAATGAATCACTGGTAGGGCATAGCAGTACCTAAGTAACATTACATTGACTCCATACTCAAAAAAGGATGAGGAAAAGAAAATTAAAAAAATATATATCATTCAGACTTATCTTATGATAGAGTAGATCATCTATCATATGTCTCCTTAAACACAGATGCTCCACCCATTGGTAGAGCAAAGTCCAGTGGGTAACCTTTTACTAATCAATTCTAATGATTCCTTGAAAATATCTCTCTGAATGAATTGTGGTGAAAAGTATAATAAATGATAATATATTTTAACATTTTAAACTTAACATTATATGGCATCTATTAGAGGTAATATTTAAAGAACTTAACAGTTTTTGCATAAATTTCCACTGATGCCTCACTTGGAAGGAACCAATTGAATTTAACTTTATTAGCTAGTCTTTAGCATCTATTGTTTTATTGACAGGTATTATACTAAATAATCTAGATAATACTAAATAAAATCATACCTATATTATGACATAAAAATTAAAAACAAAAACAAAGAATTGACTCATGTAGCTCTGGGGTAGGCAGTGATTTATGATTGTCCAATTTTTGCTCATTGGTCATATATATGATTTACATTTTCTTAAAATTTAAAAATAAAATAGTTTAAGTTAGACATATCTATTAATATATACATTTGACTAAAATAATATTAGTTAAATACAAGTATTTAGAAAATAAGGATGAATGGCACTGCATTTTAAAACTAATGCAATGTAGCTCAAATATTACTCACAGAAACTTTTCTGCCTTTAAAACTATTTTCTATTATAAGAGATCAGATTATTAAATTAACCAAAGATTTAAAAAGGAGAAAATCTTATAAAACTTTAAGGAATTGTATAAATATATATGAAATTACACATTGATTAGAGAAGAAGTAATAGCTGAATTACTGAACGAAAAATTAGAAGAATAAAGCTAGATCTCTGGAAAATTTGATCATAGTATATAAAACATATAGAAAAAAATTCGATTGAAAAATGAGGAAAATATGTGCCAAAAAATTTTTAGAAAGTTTTAATTTTATAAAAATAGGATATACAGTTGTATGTACAGATATGATATTCAGCTACTGTCACCTCTAATAAACTGATATTACATGCAGCTTGATAAGTTAATGTCTTATTTTATGAGCTGGAGATTTACATTCTGTTGCTCTCTCCAGGTGCTTATAACAGTACTCGTATTGTACAATGCTTTGATAGCTTATCCAGATGAGAGAGGGCATAACTGCATCTATCATCTGTCTTATTTTATTAGATATATTATTTAGGGCTCTAAATTATAGCAGTATTTAAGTAATTCAGCTATTAAAATTTATATGTATGTTTCTTCTTTCACCAGTGGACATTATACCTCCAAATGGTTAGACAGGTACACTTTCACTAGAGTCTAAATATTGTACCTCAAGCTACCATTACCTTTCCCACCTCTGGCCCTGTGATGGTTTATACTGGATTGGGTTCTCATGATGATTTTTTTTACCTGCTCATTTATTCCATGAGATCTTACCCTTTCACCTCACCACACACATTCCTTACTGTGCCATAAGTACAATCATTGATAGATATTGTTTGTTTGTTGTTTGTTTGTTTGTTTTGGTTATTTCTAAAATTAAAGCATCTCTTAGATGAATAAAATAGTAATTGTCATAGTTTTTCTGTTGATATCCACATATTGAAGACTTGATTGGAAATGGCAGACACAAAATAATATGGCAGTTGTTCTTGCACCCCAATTTCTTATGCAATATAATTCATGGAACAGATTAATATAGAGCAATTTGGGTCATGTTCTATCTGAAACATATGGAAATCTAGCTACCACACTAACAGACCCCAATTCTTTTGGTTAGCAATAATTTTGGATCTCAATTTAATATGGGTCTCTCCCTAAAACCACAAGTTACTTTCATTGTATATTGTGCTATTATAGGTTTGTCCTGTTTTTCACCTCTGATTGATTCTGGTGACAATTAGAGTTTCCTTTTCATTGCAGCACAAGGGAACCATTTCAAATGCTTGTGTCTAATCCATCCAAGGGAGATGAAACAGCCAACTGTCTACTTGGGAATATTCCCTGTGTCAATTTTTATTTTATCTTTTTGACTCATCTTTCAATCACAACACTGCTATTGTCTGATGAAAATGCAATGATGGAAATTTAAACATGACATTGTTAAATATCTTTAGCTGAACCTCAAAAGAGAAAAATCTCTCTTTTTCCCAGCAACCAAGTCCTTTTTTGTTTTTAAAGTGGTTGTCTGTATAAGTTAAAATAACATTGCTACAAAAATGGAATGTGTGTGATCATGCCAAAATGCAAAGCTATACTCTTCCTAGCTCTTCAAAATGATTTCAGAAGGGGTACATTTTCAGTTCTGTACTGATATTTGTTTCTCAAAGATAATCGTTTGATTATAAATATAAATATGTTTGTGGCTATTTTCTTAATATGTACAATATATGTCTGCATCATATATATGTATGTGTGTGTGTGTGTGTGTGTGTGTGTGTGTATCCTTAGTAAGATACGTAGCAATATTAGAGCACATTAAAAATATACAGCAATATAAACTTCCTTAGGATGTTTCATCTAATTATTTTTACTTAACTAATTGATGAATAAAAAAGGAAGAGATCTATTTAAAAGTAAAAAATTGAAAAATATAAACTTTGATGTTCATAAAAATATTAATAAAAATTTCTCTGAGATCAGTGTTTCTCAAGCTTGTAAACATGTTAGAATCAACTGGGGATCTTTTAAAACTTCAAAGTCCAGGACACATCCCACCCAAATTAGATCATGAAGACATTCTAATAGAATATCTTCTAAAAGCATAAGAGGTTTGCTTTTTACAATTTTTTCTTTACTTAATCTAATATTGATTTGGAGTTCAAATTAACTTTTGGGATAATATCAGCACCCATTGAATTCAGTTCTAGTTTCTGAGTTTCTTTTTTTGAGTACTTGTAACTATATGTAAGAATTTATTCTATATGTAACAAATTTATTCTTTATTAGAAGCTTTTTGAAGATAAAAAGTGATATTTATTTTTGATAAACTAAACTTCTTCTAGTTGCAATTATTATATGGGTATATTGAACACTTTTATAAATCAAAGTTACATAACGGGATCTCCGTGATCTTATTTTTTTATATCTTAAAATACCTGGTTATTTTATTAAATAAAAATTGCTTCATCATTACATACCAATTATTTCCAACTATGCTAAACAACAGAGACTGAAATAATAAGAAAGTAGAAGAATAACAGATTTTCCTACAAGGTTCATGATGAAACAAAATGGAAAAGAAAAGAAAAGAAAAGAAATGAAAATAACCTCCCCCATTGAGTCATTCTTACTTTTCTTATTGCCCTGTTCAAAGTAGTGCACTGTCTCCCAACAAGTATAAAAGATGAGAGTAGAAACGCGATCTCTGTAGTATTATCTTGAACACAGTTGAGAATTGTCTGCTTATAATGGTGAAGAAAAAATATTTACAGAAAAGTTTTACAAATATTAGATGAATCAAAAAATAAATCAGAAGATGAAATATAGTGCCACACAGTACTCTAAAAATAACGATGAATTAGACTATGAACACACAGTCTTAGCTATGAATCTTCGGATGATGATATCCTAGGTGAATTTTATCAAATTCAAGAGTCAACAGGTAAACAATATATTTCAAAGGATAAAAGGAAAATATGACATCTCATATTCATTTAATTATTTAACTACAATAACATTTAACTAGAATAACATCATCACACAAAATTTTGCAATAAAAATCTGTATTTTGTTTTTTATGAAGATGTATGACAGTCTGCTTTCATTTTTTATTTTGTTTATTCTCCAGAATGTTCTTGATATGCTTATAAGTGGGGAAATGGTGAGAGAAATTAATGGAAAAAGATATTAGAATGGAAAGATGTTGTAGACATGGAACAAAATCCATTGGTTTCATGATTCTAGTTTGTGCTTAACAATCTAAAACTGAGAAAACCATATTTTGCCATGTAGAATGCATACCCATGTTTTTGGCCCAAACTTTCAAAGAAATAAAATCTTCTGTTTTAGTTTTTTAATTCAAATTTTTTGTTTGATTTCGTGAAAACTGGAACCAGTATTTATAAGATAGATGTGTTCATCATTCATAAATGACAATAATGAGAAGTTGGTTTTCTTTAGGACATATTATCCATTTTGGATATATATCTTCAAAACCAGGACAATATGAAATAAAACTTGGACTAGCCAAGTTTAAGTTCTTATTAAAATTTTTAATAAAGTAGTCTCTAAATATCTTTTTATTATTCTTAGTTCTATAAATTACACGTAACATGACTTAAAAGTGTAAAATATATTTAAAAAGACCTCTTTGGAACAAGATATTTTATGGTGATGACTATCTTTTTTTCTGGTATATTGAATTTTCTCCCAAGTTTATATACTATTTTTCTAATGCAGTTGATTCCAAAGATCATGCTTTCCACTATCCTTTTGTGTCATTTAGTCATATGTGAAATGTCCACGTTTGCATTTTGGATAGTATGTCTCTTTCTAGAACCTCTATTCTATTTAAATGATCTGATTTCTATGCTGCAATAATATCTCCCTGCCTTAATTACTTTAATTTATTGTAAAGTAATTCTTCCTTCTATTTCTTCACCTGTAATAACTTATTTATTCTTAGTGCTTGAAAAATTAAGTACATGTTAGAATCTATGTGTACAAGTTTGGACATTTGATTTCATGAACTCATCCTAGAAAGAGTGCTGCATACCTCATTGCTGAATGTCACTACGATCACCTTTGAAGTATTCCTCTTGGGCAGCTATGCACTGATGCCAGTGCCTAGTCCACCTTTCAAAGCAATTTTGGAAGTCTTTCTGGAATGCCCATCAGAGCTGTCGTCGTACCCAAAATCTGACAATTAAGTTTGCAAACTTGCCACTTTGTGCTTATCTTGATGGCACTGTACAAACAACTTGGTACAGGGCTGCACTGAATTAATAAATCATTTTGGGTATTATTGATACCTTTGTACTATTACATCTTTAAATCCAAAAACATAGTATTTCTCTCTCTGACCAATCATTGAACTTTTCTAGAACTACCTTCCTTCTATCCTATGATTACCATGAAAGGACTCCTTTAGTAAAAGATGGTAGAGATAGATTTCTGATAAAAGGTGAGGAAAGATATCCATTCTCCCAGAATTTTGAACTGAGATAGAGATAGATATCTCAGTTGTTTTCTAAAGAATGGAGAAATTGGCCAAAAAGTGAAGGAATTGGTCTGAAACATGAGAAAAAAAGCTAAAGAAAATTACAGAGACAGAATATAAAAACAAAGAGATTGAGGGCCATTAACTCCCCCACTCCAATTTGCTCATGAGTCACAGCTATACTTTGTCATGATATTCTGTATATAACCTTATAAGAAATATTATTCTTTTCTGAAGCCAAGTTAAGTTCAATTTCTTTTGCTTGCTCTTGAAACACATAATTGTCACAGTTCTTTCTTAGAATACATGTATTAAAAATGATTATTTCTTACGTGTTACTTCTCCTTAAGGTATATAACAGTTAATTTAAATATTATAAATTTAAACATAATTTTATTGTACTTGAAAGAGAAATCCTGTGTGGGCTTATACATGATTAATAATAAGTTCATACAACATGACTTGGAAATTGTGTTTAAAAATGATAGGCATGATTTGAAATTGTTAATTTAAAAATAGCCTTGATTTTTAAAAAGTAATTTGTCTTTGGAAAAGACATATTTAAGAAAGTCTATGGGAAAAACTTATAGTAGATTTATCTGTTGACTGATAATTTTACTTTGGAACAGTAAAGGCTGAGCCTAATAATTTTTGACTAGTTATCATATACTACTATTTTGGATTAATAATACCTTTAACAAAAAAAATCTAGATTTTATTTTCTAATTATTATAGTAATATTCATGGAAAAGTTGAAATACATTTTGGTTAAACACTGAGAATTTTGAGTTCTGATCCAAATATAAATTGTTTAATAAATATAAATAACTTAGCCCTTTAAAAACATATAAATAATGTTTATTCACTGTTTAGAGGAAAAATAAATACTAATACACTTAAGTTTATCCTTATAATATATTTACAGTTAATAATATGAAATTAAATATTGGAGAGACTTCATATACTATTTGGAAAGCTGAGAATTATTGAACTAGATGTCTGGACATATTAGTATTTTCTAAGTGTTTCATAAGGGCAAGAGTATAAATAGTCTTTTATGCAAAATATTACAGCTCAGAATACTCAATCAAAATGACCTTCTGAATTTGAAAGACTTTAAACAATGTTGGAAAAGCTATTTAGCAGGACATTGCAGGAGTTAACTGAGAGTTGATAGGTCTTTGTGCTGCTTACATATCTTTTAGAACAATAACAATGGAAGTAAGTGGATGGGTAAAGAATATATTTTTGAGATAGATCTCAGTAGGACTTGCTAATGAATTTGATATGAAGATTTAGTGAAAGAGAAAATTATTACCTGTAGGTTTTTGGTTAAGGATTTGGTGTGTATGGTAGTAGCTTTCACTGACTCAGAGAATATTGGATTAGAAATGGGCTTTCATGGGGGTAGGATCAATAGGGAAGGGATTCAATGCTAGACTGTTAAATATTCAAGAGGGAAGGAGGGAGGGAGAGAGGAAAGGGGGTGGGAAATTGAGAGAGAGAGGTAGAGATAAGATTATATTCAGGAGAGAAGTGAGGGAAGGGGATAAACTGGAAGCAATTGACCAAGATTAGCTTGAAGTATACCTCAGCTTGACCAACTTTAGAAAGGTTGTTTCTGACTCTAAACTCTGGACCTCACTTTTTCTAGAGCATTTACTTTAGATAACTTGTAATCGTACATTCCCTTTAAGATGTAACTCTTTGAATGATTTTTCTCAAGGACCTGGGAACATCCCTCTAAAATACAATTTTCAAGGAAAATATACTTATCTCTCAGTTTCTGGTGGAGACTAGGAACTTAACTTCAGTGAGTGCCACTTAGCAAACACAAATAACTTGCTAACAGAGTTATATTTTTGCAAACTCAAGAATAACTCAATATGCTCAACACCTCTCATTAATTAATCTCCCCTCTAACTTCTCTTAAAATAATAGATTTAAGCCCCTGCTGCTGTGATCTGAGAACCCGCAAGACTAGCCTCCTGGGAAAATGTTGGAAATGAGAAATGCTCAAATCCCACCCCAGGCCTACTAAATCATTATCTGCATTTTTAATAAAATCCCCAGGAGATTCATATGCACTCTGAAGTTTAAGAAGCACTGAATTGGGCTGCTTAGGGAGGGAAAATAGGCCCCAAAGCTGTCGCAGTAGGTAATGAAGAATAAAAAAGTCGATTGGATGTATAGTTAAGGTTGAAAGATTATTAGAATGTGGGCTACAGAATGTATTAGATGAAAGATGGAATAGCATGGTCAAAGAGGGTGATATTTAATATAAGGTAAATATAAGATGAATTAGTGGATTTGTCAATGATGGCATGGTCAAATTTACAGTCACAGGTGCAATTGGCTGACAGTAATCCAAGTGCTAGATTCATCTGTGAGAAAAGAAGACTACTGGGTGATCTTTAAGGGTTATGGTTGTCCAAAGGTATAGTACACTAACATGAGCTTCAAATATTTTATGTTTTCTTAAAAGCAGAATGAGGAAGTATGGTTTAGAAGTGTCAATATACCTCTTAGGTGTCTCTAGTGAGGTACTCATACATTATGAAGAAAAGCAAAAGTAGCCTTGTCTTAAGAGAGCTAGGTGGCAGCTGGGGCTCCAGGAAAGAGCATGGAGTCAGATAAGGCAGAAGTTGGCAATATTTTTATTCCCACTTTCTGGAGCAGCTGCATGGTGTGAACTCATATAAGCTCCCAGAATAATAACTTTGGGGTTCCCTTCACTGAAGCCAGAAACTTCTTTTGTGCACTTGCAGGCCTAACCACGTGGCTGTCTTCGGGAAAGTGAGGCCTAACAGAGAAAGATTGTACTTCCCATTGTAATAATAGTCTTCCCTGATCCAAACACCTCATGTTTACTTTCAGAGCAAACTAAATAAATATACATATCGAAAACTTACTATCACCAACAGCAGAACACATATTCTTAAGGATGCTCTGGGTTCTGACGGTTTAGAAGTTCTGTTTGCCAAAGGTACATATTAGGTTCATCATGGACACAGAAAGAGCTGTGTTATCTGCCTGGGACTTCGAGCTTCCCATGTGCAGGGACTAGGACATGAGAAGAGGAGGCATCATCCTGGCAGGGGCAATTAGCTCTCAGTGTCGGGGAAGGCAGGGCTGCTGTTACACAATAGAGGCAATGAAGATGATGCATGGCACCTTGTTCATCCACTTAGGCATTTATTGCTAATTTCTTAGGCTGTTTTAAAGATAAATGGACAAACGTAGCAGCCACAACCTGAGAAGGTAATATTCAAGGTTCATATTCCTCAGGAGGAGGGGCTTTGTCACACTACCTAGTAAGCTAACAAGACCAGCAGAGGTGCTCGCTGTAGGAGGGCAGAATCTACAATGGGTGGTTAAAGCAGAGATGATGAGTGTCAGTTATAGTTGTGACAGCAGCTGCAGTAGTGATGGCTGTCATGTGTCCCAGTGATGAGTCTTTTATAAATTTCCACTAGAAAAATAAGTCTACCACAATCGTCTATGAGCTGCTCCCAGAATTTATAAGGATCCCCAAGAAGCATAAAGAGTAGACTATTTTAGTGAACTTTAGGCTGTGCTGCCCAGATTCTTCTTTAAGGTCGAATGACTTGTTCTGTCAGCTTCTGGGAGCGCTCCCATCAGACACCCTTCAGTTAGGACCTCATCCAAAGTCACATTCTCATCCTGGGGCTACTCACACCCAAGGACTCACTGTTTAATGCAGGAGGGTAAAGGCCCATCCCCACTGACTGCCTTCTCCCTCTGCCCGTTCCTACTTTCTTCTTTTTCCTTCTCGTCCACAGCTGTGGATCTTAAGAGCCTTCCTGGACAACTTCCCACATGCTAATTTCAGTCTCATTGTCTACTTTCTGGGGAACCCAAGCAATAACACTTAACAGTTAATGCATTATTGAAAAATACATGTGCCTGAATAATAATGTTTTGTGTCAGAAGATAAATATTGAAAGTATCAATTTATAGAAGTTAAAAAGAAATACCCTTTAAAGATACAGTTAAGGTGGAATTACACAACCCACTGGCAACATTAAGCAACGATGAGCACCTTCCCTGGACGAGGAATAAAAATTCATAAAGCAGTCACGTGGGATCTTTGCCACTCAGGTGTGTGGAAGGACAACAGCAGTGGCTTCACCTGGCAGCTAGGTAGGCTATGGGATTCCACCCCAGAGCTACTGAATCAGATTTTACATTTTTACAGGATTCCAAGGTAATTCCTATTCAGTGAATTAGACCAGTGATTCTTAACCCTGACTGCAAGATAAAATTACCTGGGAGTTTTGAAAAAAAATTTTATTCCTATGCTCCATTCCAAATACATTTCATGAGAATCTCTGGGTTATGGTGTGTAAGCACTGGCATATTACAAAAGTTTCCAAGGCATTTTAAATGAGTAGCTAGAGTTAGGAGTCATTGATACCAAAAGTCTCCAAGATTCCTTTTCCCCTTTAATATGTTAGTTTAGTCACAAATGCCTAAAAAAATCTCTCTGAATTCCCATCGCTCAGTCACCCTTTTTTCTCTTAGAAATTTTAAATTGTTTCATTTATCTTTGTCTGACCTCAGACAATCTAAATCTGAAACTGTACACTGACCAATTTGCTTATTGTCTGATTCCAACCTCTAGAAATAGCAACTTTCTATCCTCTCTCTTCTCGAGGGACTGTGGATAAGGTGAAACTAATAAATAGCCATGGAGCTTAGCATTCAGGTACAAAATCAATGCTGATGTACACTCTTTTCAAAATGCTGTTTTACTTCGGTTAGAAAGATTTTCCCTTTCAATGTCTTTTGGGGGGTCAGTCAATGAGATTTGGCCCCTAGACAAATCGTTCAGTCCTTTGTTCTTTCCCAGTATGTGAAACATAGCACCAAAGTAAGGGATAAAAGTGGCTAAATTGCTGCAATGGTATCCAGTCCCCAGGCCATTGATTGTTGTCCAAGCAAACAAGTGCAAAGACAGTTGAAAAAGAAGTCTGTCTCTCCTTTCTACATAAAATAGGAGATAATGCAATAGACTCAAAAATAGAGTCTATAGTATGGGCTTGAATGAACTAACATGATTGTAATAACAAAACGCATGTGTGTTACATAGCAATCTTAAATATTATCTAGAAACCTTTTATTGACTAAAGCAATTCAGTGAAATATATTAATAGGAAAAGGACATGATAGTTTAATATTTAAAAGTCATTTATTGATAAGAAAGTCTATCAACATTTTAAAATTTCACATATGCTAAAGTCCATCTAAAAACAAATATATATTTAAAGTATTTATTAGAGCTAAGAATATTTTATCACTGTCAAGGTGAAAGGACAGAAAAGAAATTTTCTCATCTAAGTAGAAAGCTTATTAAACTGCTATTAAAATTTGGAATTTGGCAGTTTTGTCCTAATTTTTTACTTAGAAAGCTACAGAAAAGTGAATATAGGAACAATATCGTAAAGGAGAGACTCACCCAGAGGTCAGGAAAGAAAGTTCTCAAATCATAACTCACTTAAACATTTAGTGTCTACGGGTAACTTTGTACACTTATGTGTTCAGATGTTTCCCGCACTGAAGCTGATGTCACTGTCAATTGTGTTTGTGCATGGGGGACCAACTCCTGCACTTCAGATAAGGAAAGGGTGACCTACACAAATGACTGTTGCATGGTTACAAGGAATACTGCATTCCTCAGCTTTTTATATAATCTGTTTTAAAGATTATATAAACATAATATCTCAAGGTGTATTCAGGATTATTTCCACCCCTCTTTAGACTTTCAATTAGCCGAAGTACACTAACTTGTTTACTGACTGGTTTTATTGTATATTTTCTTTCCCCCCTCCCCCCTTTTATCCCCCCTCCCCACGTTTAGGTAATTGCTTCTATTGGCTTTAGCCATTAAAGTTTTCCTGTAATTGTGTATCTATTTACAGACGTTCTGTAAGCATGCATTTCCTTATGTATATTTTCCCCTATTTTACAATTGTCTTGACCATAAGAAACAAGAGACCTAGAAATCATTTCAAAATATTTTTGAAATACTTTGAAAGTAATTTTGAATTGGAAGACTTTATATTATGTTTTCAGATTGTGGCAATAATGATACTGTTGTTTTTTTACTATGTACATGCCTGAGAGTCAGACTAATTGTAAGAGTCACACTGATCTACCAGCATACAGTTACTTATTAACTATAAAGCTTGAAATCATAACACTGTAAATTAACTGTTATGATTAAAGCATGTAAATTCTATAGCTAATTGAAGATTAAATCCCCTTTATGAATACTTGTGAAAATTTGACATGCAGCAAAAAATTCATACATAGTCTTTTAAAGACTCACAAATGAAGTTCTTTCACCCTGCAAGTTACATCAGGGCTAACCCTTTTCACAGTAAAAAGTAACATTTACCTTTTTGGTGTACAGAGGAGAAAGAATCTCATAATTAATTGTGTTTATAACTGAGAAATTAAGTATTTCTTAGTTTGTAGAGTAAACTATGACTATGTAAACATTTAAAATACATTTCCTTCAGAAAATTATGGTCACTTCGTATCTAAAATATAAAAGGGATTTATTGACAGAGTGTAAAATTTCAAATATTTTTATATGTGCACTATTTAATTATTACAGCCTTTCAAAGACCCTGTCAAAGCTTCAGTTATTTCTACTTGTGATTTCTGCCCTCAAATAGCCTGTTAATTAATTAAATGTTTTGGATACATGGATTTTTCCTCACTGATGTTAAATGACGTTGTTTGTGTAGTTCTCAAGGCTACTGTTAGAAATCATAGAATCACAGAATTATTGGCAGATTCCAATGGTGCCATGGTGTGTTGACAAGCTCTCTTGACAGCAGAGCTCAGGGAAAATACTTCTCTAGACAGCCTTCCCCAATTAAAACGCAAACTCTTGCTACTCCTTACCCCTCAGCTCTTGCTCTACTCATCTATTAATTTTTCTTTCTGTTATACCAACAACATCCTGGTAGCTTTCGTAACTAGGTACTTTGGACTCCTGAGACAAGCAGCTCATCGAACTTCTGAAACTTGAAAATCCATTTAGCTCTCAGCAACCCAGTGACTGTCACTAACAGTATATTCTGTGAATCACCACAAACAAATAAAAAAGGTCCAAGTGACAAGTGCTCCAAAGCTGTTTTCTGCTTCATGCTTAATTAACTCAGATGATAAGCCTTCAATGCATTAACAAATGAACCTTTTCACTAGAACATATTGTGAACAACCCAGGAAAACATTATGGTGCAATAAGCTTTAGAGATAATTTTTTTGCCTTTTGTTAATGTATTTTCAATTACAAATATTAGAATTCAACCCTTCCGAATATGATAAAGAGGCCATATTCCTGAAGCAAAATTAAAATCAGAATTTTTATATAATTATTTTCTTAATTAAGAGTTAGTTTCTGAAAGAAATTCAAAAATATTGATAAGCTTCAAAATCTCTAAATCCTATTCTGTTTCAATAGATCATATATATTTTTTTATCATGTACTACTTCTCCTAAAAATTACTGGCAGAGATTATATTCCTCCAGACATAATTAAAAGTAGGTTAATTCTCTCTGTAAATGAGCATCTGTCAGCACAATCCTACCTACGTGAGGACACTTTAGAGTAAACTGATGAACATATAGTATCACAACTATTTCCTTGTTTACCATTTCAATTTTATATTGCTTGGACACATAGTAAAACAATTCCCAAAACTAGTCAGAAAACAAAGGGCAGTAATAAAAACAAGCATCATCGATATTTAGAAACCTCTATGGAAATAAAGAAAACATTTATTGAAAACAATAAAAATGAGTAAGAGTTTACTCTTGGCTACATTTTCTTTTAATATCATTTGCTCTATAGTTTTTTTTAATATAAATATTTATATAGGACTTCAAATATTTTTAGTGTGCTTTTCGTTGTAGTGGCATGAGGAAATAGCGGTTTTTGTAAACATAGGAACATTCAGAATTTTAGAAGGTTTTAACATGTATAGATGTGCATGGCAGGTACAAATGTTGTTTGCTGAAGTTCATTTTTAAATAACCAATTTAAAACTAACTTAATGACTATGGAGTAGCTAGGGATTTCATTTTAAAGCTTTTGTCTAACTTTATTTTTAATAATAGAATTTAATAAATTCAGTAAGTCATCAAAGTTAAGCAAGTATTTCAGTGACACTATTTTTAAATGGGAAAAGTATCAAAAACAAAACAAAAAACGTATACATAAGGGCTGTGTGGAAAGTAACCAGCCATATAATATGAAAGACAGAGACAGTTATGGCTGAATTTTTTCTAGATAGCCCTCATGTAGGTTGTTAGAGAATACTGAGACTTGTCATTACACTTATGGTAAAATTGCTGCCTTTTTTATAGGGTGGCTTTGGGCCTTTCCTTAGGAAAAATCTTGTTAGAGATCATTGGAATATACCAATTATTTGAATGGGTAAAGTTTAAAATTAAAAAACAAACAAAAATAAAAACAACAACCCCCCCTAACTTCTGTTGAACGGACCACCAGACCTGAAAGTGGCCCCTCTTCTCTGAAGAACTTGAACCAGGGGCTTGTCATCTGATGTAACATGGAATTAGTTTAGATTACGTGACTTGGTTTTCGTCACTAGCACTCTACTTCAGAAGCTTCTAAGTACAACATCTAGAGGATTTGACTAAAAATTTCTATGTTTTTGTGTTTCTTCTTAAGAAACATAATAACTTTTTCTGATTCTATGCAAATCAGACCTTAGGTCTTAGGTCTTCTAAAATTTTTTAAAATTATATATGTAAATTATTTACCTGGGCTTATGTAAATGTTGTCTACCATTTCCTGTAATTCTAATCTAACCATGAAGTAGACTGGTGGACTGATGTGTAATGAGTGTCCATAATATTATTCCTTTAAATACCAGTTCCTACTGATATTGAGGAGGTACTGTCTGCAACCCTCTTCTCTTCTCTAGCTACATTCTCTAGGTAAAGATTCTGGCATTATTGATAATGCCAGATATTTTTCCAAAGAGTTTGTAGCAGTTTATAGTCCTGTCAGAAATATTTAAAAGTTCCTGTTGATGAACATACTCACCTATATTTACTATTATAAGACTTTTTAGTTTTTGTCAGTGTAAGATGGTATTTGATCATTGCCCTGCTAAAGATTAGTGTCTTTTTATGTTTCTTGATCAATTGTTTCACTTCTGTAAATGCAGTTTTATAACTTTATTCATTATCTATTTCTTATTTTTTTATTATTAGACTTATTGAGGTGACATTGGTTAGCAAGGATTACATAGGTTCCAGGTGTACAATTCTACAGTGCATTGTCAACTCGTTGCATTAGAAGTTTGCCACCCAGTGTGAGTTCTCTTTCCATCACCTTATATTTAGTTCCCCCCCTCCTCTCCCACCCCTTCCCTCCTCTCCCACCTCTCCCCACTTGTTTCCAAACAAACATTAAACTATTGATTGTGTCCATGGTTTTTTGTTTGTTTGTGTGTTTTTTCTTTGTTGCTTTCAGTTTTATATTTGGCATATGAGTGAAGTCATAGAGTTTTTGGTTTTTTCAGTCTGGCTTATTTCACTAAGCATGATGATCTCCAGGTCCATCCATTTTATTGCAAATGGCAATATTTCATCTTTTCTTACAGCTGAGTAATACTCCATTGTGTATATGTACCA